>JBBYHL010162534.1:16562-65832 GCA_038381835.1 Adansonia madagascariensis | reverse complement strand
AGAAGGGAGAGACACATACACAGACATAGAAAAAACAAAAAACCCTACTGTAAAAACATTTCTAGCAAAGAAAACACTCACTTTCATGCATTATCTTAATATCCCTCAGCCACTAAAAGAATAAAAACCCTTTTCTGTTCCCATAACACTTCAAAACCATGACTAAAAACCCTTCCAAAACTTTCCATTCCACTCATATTTCCTCTTAAAACTCCCCTCTATCCATATCCTAGTTAAAAAGCTCCCTTTTTTCATCACTTTGTTGCTATCCAACATAAAAAATAAAGAAAAAATGAGTTCAAAGTTACTACTCAGAGAAAAAGGCTGAAGCTTGAAATTGTTAGTATATTGCTTCCCCTTTGCTCTACTTATTCTTTGATTTTTTAGCATATTGATCATCCTAGTGGCCACTTTATGTTACCATGACCTTTCAAATGTTTTCAAGCATTATTGTGGCCTTGGTTATGGTAGTCATAGGCTTGATGATCCTCTTGATGCCTTAATGTTGCTTGGATGATTGAACATGCCATGCTTTATTTTCATAATCATAGCAGCCCCTATTCATGCATTTCTTGCCATGTTTCATCTACAATCACATGTTCATCTCGTATTTGAATGTTCACGCAAATGTGTTTTATTTAAGCATATTCATGATTTTTTCTTGCATCTTGCCAGATTTCATGAAACAAAATGAATTCTTGAAGATTTTAACAAATTTTTTTTCCATCTAGAAAGGTATCGTTTATGATTTAATGATATCGAATGAGTCTGAAATGATTTTCCAAAATTTACTATGCCTTTTCCCTTGCACTAGCTACTAGTATCTAAACAAACCCAAATTCAAAAATTAATTCTACTTAAAAAGTGATTTTCTAGGATTTCTAGAATATTTTCATATTAAACTTTTTCAGGTCACCTTTTCGATGGTACCTTGGCCAATTCCTAACACCTCCGAATCTACCTGGAACAAATTTGGGAAGGAAGATGTGCAATTTCGTCCCTTATTTTTGCAGTTAATGGACATAACTTCTAGGACCACTTTTATCAAAATGTTTGAACTTCTCGAAGTGCACCCAATGGACTCCTCATAATGTCACATAATCTAACACAAGTCAATTAGACTCAAATCAAGGCTAAAACAAAAATAATTTTATTCAAACTCTTGAGTTCTATTTTTAAAACAGTATTTATCCTAAAATATTCCTTGCCTCCATAAATATTAAAATTTTCATTTTTACGATATTCTAGCCCTACTTTCCAAGAGGATACTCTAACCTTGCTTTTCATTCAAAACTTAAATTTTCTCTGTCAGACATTCTCAGGATTGCTAATCAAAACCCTTTTTTAACAGATCTAAAATATTCATTTTTAGGGATACTCTGACCTCACTTTTCAAGGGGATAATCCAAACTTGCACTTTACCTAAAGTTTGAATTTTCTCTCTTTTAAAACTTTTTAAAATGGTATTCGATCAAAACCTTGTTTTTAACATATCCAAAATTTTCATTGTAGGGGATACTCTAACCCTACCTTCCGAAGGGATATTCTAACCCTATTTTTCATCAAAATTTTGATTTTTCTCTCAAACATCCTAGGTCATTTTAATCAAAACCTCTTTTTTCTCTTAAGTTACTATCAAATCTAGACATGTCCCAAAGTGTAATGCTGTTTATTCCTTACTAATTGAAGAAAATTATGAGATACATCTCAATCATCCCTTATTTTCTTTATGTTTTGTATGTGATTATTCTTATGTGATATGATTATATTATTTTCATATTACTAAAACATTTCCTTTTTATAGTAACCTTCCTTTTCAAAGCTTGTCTCGCATCTATTAAGTACTTGACATGAGATATTCAAATTTTCAAAATTTAATCCAAAGATTATTTCCATAAAAAATCCTTATGTTTTCCATATCTTCGAGGCACATGGGTGACATAAATTTTCTTTTAAAACCAGGATCTATAGTTTTCACAAAAATTCATGCATTAAAAGGGATTATTTCGAAATAATGATAAAGTGAAACTAATCAAAGCACAACGAAAATGGGATATATTTAGTAGGTATTGATTTTGGGTGTTTTGGAGTGCTAATCCTTCCCCATGCATAACTAACTCTTGAACCCATCTGACAAATCTTTAGACCTCATAGACCTTAAATCAATGTTTCAACCTTTGTAACTTGGAAAACTATTTTCAATAGGCATCTGATCATGCCTAGCCTAAAATGATCAAAGGTGACTTCAAGTTTATGGCCATTTTATGGTAGCCTCCCGAGATTAATTGGATAAGCGATTTGCCCAATGGTCTTTTTCCCCTTCATATCACTACGCCTAATTCAAATCTCGATCAATGGATAACCTAAAGGCTCAACCACACTGCCATATATATCTTTTAAGTCATGTGCTCTTGCTTTAGATTATTCGAAGGTAAAATAGCATGTAGCGGTAACTTAGCAACTACAATAGGGAAGTAGTTAGAAAGTTAGGCCTACAACTACCTATGTTTTACTTGGTTCTTTTTTTTTTGGTTTTCATCGTTATTTAGATATAATCCCCTTTTATTTTTATCTTCTAACCTTTTATTTTTTATGGTTTTTGTCCTATGATTGTCATGGACTACTCTATTCTTAAATATATATCGATTGAATAAATATGGTAATATAAGGGTAAAACAAAAGGTTTGATGGTTTCCATGACACACACTGTGCATATGTATTTACACTAGATTCCCATCAAACTTTATAATAAGGTTAGTAGCCTAATTATTAGAGGGAAGTAAGATATCCGCCTTCGTGAGTAACCTTTCGCATAGGCATGGCAAGACCTTTTAGGGTGTAAAATACTTATGCCTTTCATGAGTACCCTTTTATGTTTGTATAGGGAAATACATCCACCGAATCAAATCCATTTTGCCAAACCCATGACAAGTCTAAGATTAAGATGCCTTAGTTATCTTACCTAGACAAAAGAGCAACTCAAATACCAATTTAGGTGTCAACTCAAACCCATACAGTGAACCTTATAAGCTAAATCATGTTAAACCATATTAGAGTGGTGTTAGAATAACCCAAAGAATAGGGTCACTTAGAGAAACATTTCTTACCTTTAGTCCTAGACATAATGATTATGTAGGCGATGATGGATGAATATTGTTGCCCACATTTGTTAGTTTATTTCATGATCATTTTTAGGGTATGTTATTATGTTTTATAGCTAACCCTCTTTAATAAGTGGGTGATGACAAGCGAATGCTATTGCTTACAATGCTCCATGTTATCTTAAAAGAGTATATCTTACCTAAATAAACTATCATGTTATCCAAACGATGGCTTAACATGTACACAGATGGTGACGAATGAACGTCACCACTTAATTGGTCTATTTTGTCCTTACGTAGTATCATGTTACCTTATTAAGGGTAGTTTTTACTGAAGCACGTTATTATGCTATCTGTTTGCTATCATAGTTATCGTGTTCACCTTTAGGCATCGTATTGTCTATTGTTGGGTAATTTTTGTGATGAATTTTTTACTGCTTTCTTTTATTCCTTTATTTTATGTTTATTGTTTCATATGGTCACTAATTCGTTCCTCTTTTTCTTTTTTGTTTGATCCATGCATCATTTATCATAATCATCATCATCATAGGACAATTAGTTAATGGTTTAGTGTTTAGCAAGGGGTGTCTGTCATAGGCAAACAGTTTACTTCTGATCTAGAGTCTTTTAATGAAGTCTGAGCACGGTTGAAGCACCACTAGTGTAAAGATAAGGATATTCTTAAATTTAGGTATGTCTTACCGATGCATGAAAGGGTCAATAAAGGGTATCGTTAAAATGATTAGCAAGATCTAAAGCATATTTGGGCTAGTTGGAATGATACCGAAAGGGAATCATTCATGAAAAGATACAGAGATATAGCCTTTTTACTCTAGTTCCATTTATATGATGGCCTGTTATAAGTAGTGTCTCAATTCAGAAGTATAGCGATGCTTCACTTTCAGTCATAAAGATTTGGTCTCTACAGTTGATGAATATATTATGTTACTGAATATTAAGAGAACCAAGACTAACAAAATATACTGTAAGGCTTTACAACCTCCAACCTTCAAGAAAAGATTAGCTCAAATTCTTGGGGTAATGGAGTCTTAGATCGAGAGTCAAACAAAAGGTAATAGTAAGTGTATCTCATAGATAGGTTTGAAGGTAGCAATAACAAGTACCATTAACATCAAAAAAATCCAAGATATCTATGCTCTGGCAATATATGGTCTCGTCATATTTTTTAAAAGATTAGGTTATGTTGAAGCAACGATAGTAAATCTCCTTACTCGATTATGCTACAACATTAATCCTACATCTGCCATCATTATTGAAGGTCGCATCATGGGATGTGCTCTTCACATTGGGCTTATTAGCCACTTTTTCCTCAAAGAGAGAAGAATCTCATACAATTTCTTGCCTAGCTTTAGTACTGTCTCCAAAGTCCTTGAGAAGGAAAAGACAAGTCCACAGATTAATAGGTCTAAAAATTTCATAATCTTGGAAAAGAAGAGATGACATGAAAAGCCCCTTAGTTTTTACCATAAACAATCATATATTGATGCAGAGATTACAGTTATGTACCACTTATGAGACTATAGGGGAGCACTCGCTATGCACTCATCTTAGTCACTCGATAATTTCAATATCGACAATTCATTCTTTTCATCCAAGACTTAGAGTAATAGGATTTCAACTATCGTGAGCCTAGTTTCAAATCTAAAGTTTAGCTAGCTTTTATGCTTAGAGACAAACCCATTGTATGAAGAGGTATTAGAGAGGAAGTAGTATGACTATGGGATATGACAAATTGAGTGTTTGTCACATCAATGACGCCTTACCTTTGCTTGAAACATCATAAGTGTCAGTTGATGAATTCCCTTCTAAGATAGAATTGTTTAAACGAGAATTCAAGCATGAAAGGCAACCTTTACCAAGAAAATCACTCATTTAAAAGAAAAAAAAGTCAATTGGAAATGGACCTTTATCTTCAGGGTGGTGAAATGAAACGAGTCTTCAAGGAGAAAAATCGCTTCAAAAAGGATTTAAATAGCTTGAAAAAGGGCTATGTGGCATTTGGTAAAGCAAGTAAGACTCGAAGCCTTGGCAAGTCATTGGTAGAATGGGAGGAAGAAATTGCTATCCTTAAAAAAGATTTGCATCAATAGAAAGAGAAGGCCAAGGCCAATAGGGAAAAGCTTGTCAGAACCTATGCTTTTGTGTTAATTTACCAAAGGAAGAATGGACACCTAAAAGCTCGAGCTTGGGACCTGAGAGCAAATTATGTCAAGATAAAGTTTTAACCATTAGAGTCCAAGATTTAAAACATTCTCTATAAGCTTATCAAGATGAGGTTGATGAACTAGTAAAGGCCTTCGACCAGTAAGAGCAAGAATGGCTACATATAGATGATTAGGCATGATAGAATTATCAAGACCACCACCTCTATCTTACTGAATAGATTCAGATAGCCCAGTCAGAGGTTGATTGTAGACATGTTATTTGGTTTGGGTCCCCATTTCTTAACAGTAAAAAAATTTGAGATAAAGCATTTAGTGCCCATCCAATGATGGTAGATTTCCTAAGGGTGAAATGAACATTTTCAGAACCTATTTACTTGTACTTAAATGACCACAGGTGCTTGTGACAAAATTAGTACCATTTTAAGGGTCCTACAAAATAAATCTGAAATGAAAAGATAAATATTGAGATAAAATAATTAGCTTTTAACTTGTAAAATTTTAAAATTTATTTTTGTGGATGTTATCATAATCAAAATGTTCATTTTTAGGCATATTTTGAGAATTTTTCGTAAAATCTGGCATATATTTTTACCGATACCTGTATAGTATTTATGTTAATATGCATTCCAAAAAACCAGAAATATTCAAGGAAAAATTCATACTGAAATTTTTTTACCGTGAGGTATCAAGTTGGCAATTTGGCCACTTATTCTTGAATTTCTTACTATATCACGAGTATTTTGCCATCAAATTTTTCGGTAAAGACTTATTCTGGATCTCAAATTTTCATCTTTACCATTTTATAAATTAATATTTTGAATATCTAATTCATTTTGTATAACTTTCACTGCATTTTTTGAAAATTTTCCAACACTAAAATATGAATTTTCTTTTATTTGAATAATTTTTGGCTGAATTTTCTTGGGTTTTAAACTTTAAAATTCTTTACATATTTCTATTTAACAACCATTAAATTAGTTTTTCAAAATTTAATTTATTTTATAAGTTTTACATTATTTTAGAATTTTCTTGTTTCTAAGATAAAGAGTTTTTTACTCCGTAAATTTTTTAGTAAGATTTTTTTAGTTTATAATTTTAAAATTCTTCTAATATTGTTATTTAATTCATATTTAATTAATTTTTCAAAATTTAATTTATTTTATGAGTTTTGTTTTGTTTTTAGAATTTTTCTGTTTTCAAGATACGAAGTTTTCGACTTTGTAAATTTTTTCGGTAGGATTTTCCTAAGTTTATAATTTTTAAAATTATTTAAATATTTTCATTAAATTCATATTAAATTATTTTTTTAAAATTTAATTTATTTTACGAGTTTTGTACTTTTTAGAATTTTCCCGTTTTCAAGATGCAGAGTATTCTACTCCATAAATTGTTTTGGAAGGTTTTTTAAGTTTATAATTTTTAAAATTCTTCAAAAATTTTCATTAAATTCATATTAAATTAGTTTGTGAAAATTCAATTTATTTTATGAGTTTTGCATTTTTCACATATAACCATTTCCCTAGATAAATGGTTTTTCTCGTAAAATTTTATAAGTTAGTAAATTTTAATAGTTTTTTTCTTGAATATTAAAATTGATTTTGTTATTAGATGAAATTAAATTCCTCATATGAAATTTTTTCAAAGGCAATTTTAAAATTTTACAATTTAATCCTTTTAATTAATTTTTATTGTATAATTTTATAAATTATAAGAATATCTTCTAAAATTCTCTAAACATAGATGATATCATGGATGACATAATCCACTAAAGGACCAAAGTCATTAGTTTAAATCAAATCATAATAAATGAAAATGAAAAATGAATAAAAAAGTGGTGGAATGGCCTAGAAACCAATCGGCCAAGGGGTTTCTTACCCCTTGGCCAAATTCCACCAATATATATAGTGGATGTTCCCTTCATTTAGAAGTCTTTAGGCTTTAGGAAGAACAAACAAAGAAAAAACACTAAAAATACCTAGATTTTCAAGTTTTTTCGAGGTAAATTTCTTGTAAAATTCTTAATTTTTGTTCATTTCATGTTTGATTCTTCCTTTCAATTAGCTAAATGAACATTCGGCAAATTAATTTTGATTCATGTTGAAAGGCCAAGTATGATGGCTATGATAAAAGTTTTTTATTTTGGTTGTTTTAGTTGATTTTTATTAGAAATAATTGACTTTCTTTGAGATTATTTGTGTTTGTTGATATGTATATTGTTATTTTCATGTAAATATGTTTATATAATTTTTCCTAATGTTTTCATGGTATATTGATTTATTGATTTTTTTTATGTTTTTATGTTTATTTATGCTCAGAAAAAATTCTAGCACGTTTATATGTTAATATTTAAGAAAATATGTGATGAAAAAAATTTTGCTAAAATAAATGGTGGACAAATCATTTAGGAGCTGATTTGGTGATGTTTTGATTTACTTTTGCATATTTTGTAAATATGGAAATCTTAAAGACTAAATTGTAAAAATTGCAAAATTTTTTCTATAGCCATCCAAGATTGGTCGATTGCTTGTAGGCATCTTTAGAAGTGTTTTTGTGCTTAGTTTAATATATTTGAATGTGTTTTATGCATTTTATACCATTTAGGGCCATTTTGCAATTATAAAAGTTTGGGGACTAATTTTAAGGACCTATTAGTAATTTTTGCATTTTAAGTCAATCTTGATACCATTTAGGGAATAAATGTTATTTCATATAATTTTCGAGTCCTCTAGGTTACTAGAATATTATAGGTCAAAGTTACAGCTTAGAGGTATTATAGTAATATTTCTAAAACAGAGTCCTATGCGATCACCAAGACACTTATAGGTTGAAGGTGTATAGTAGGAGTTAGTTTGCCTATTTATGATGTCATCTAGCGTTTTAGGCTTCTGGAAAACATATAAGTTGGAAGTATACCTTGGGGGTATTTTAATAATTTACCATAAAACTGAATCCTTTATGGTCATCGGGATACATATATGTTGAAGGTGCGTAACAGGGATAGGTTCATCTTTTATAAAGTCATCCAGCCCTCTAGGTTATCAAGATACTTCTATGTAGAAGGTAGACGTTAGAGACATTTTAGTAATTTACGTTAGAACCAAGTCTTATGTGACCACCAAGATACTTCTATGTTGAAGGTGAATAGTAAGAATAGGTTCATTTGTTTATAAAGTTTTAGAATCTTTAGGGTATCAGGATGCTTATATATCGAAGGTACACCTTAGTAACATTTCATTAATTTATTTTTAGAATTAAGTCTTTTAAGGTCACCAAGATATTTTTACATCAAAAGTACACTTTAGAAGACATGTTGGTCATTAAAATCCTTAGAGTCGAGTTTAGTACACTTTGTCTAAACCGAGTCTTAGGATAATTTTTAATATTTATTAATGAAATTAAAATTTTTAAAAATTAAGGCAATGTCTCCAATGTTGAAATAGTACGTAAAATTTCTTCCAGCATATGAGAAGGGTTCTACGAATTATTTTAATAATGAGATATCATTTTAAAAATATAAAAACCAGGATTCTCCATGAATTTAAAAAAAATAAAACATTTTGTATTCCGCTAGTTCTTTAGTGGGGTACAATAGATATTTTGATTTTGAAAACCTTTCATATTCCACTAATCCTCCTATGGGGTAAGACAAAGAATGATAAAAGCCTTTTATGTTCTTCTGGTTTTTCGAAAGGGTGTGGAAGATATTTTGATTTTCAAAAATATTTGAAAGCCAATTTCTCATCTAGGATAATAAATTTGTTTCATAAAATTTAATTTTTGATATATGGGAATTATAATTAAATACTATATATTGAAATTAATTAAAAATCAGAATTTAAGTTAACACATAATTAATAAGGTACCGATTGCCGGCACCACAAAAATGTTGATCTTTACTTGTGATTGTAATTAACTCCTAGACGTTTTCATGTAATCTCTAGTATAAGCTCAGACTTTAAAGTTTGATTTTATGGGTTTTGTAATCCTTAAAGTATAAACTCTGGTAGGTGACTAATTTCACCTAGTTAAAATAGATTAATGGCGACTCCAAAAAAAGGTCGTTTTGCAATGAATATTTAGAGTTAGTCAAGTGACCGATTCATCTCGATAACTTAATCCTCAGACATGAAAAAAGAATGATAAAAAAATAATAAAATAATAATAATATGACCCCTAAAATATAAAAAAATGAGGATATATATATATGAATAAGGGGTACATCTGCCATATTAAGTTAGACTGGTTAGGATTCTTATTAGGACCATGTTGTGATCGCTTGGTAGCTTCACTGGGGATAAGTTAGAGAGTCAGGCCCAAAATTAGTTACATGTTAACTAAATTTTGATTAATTCTATTTCAAAAAGTTACAAACCATAATTCTTGGTATTTTCAAAATAAAAATTTTATTTTTGATTTATATGGAAATTTTGCTATATATTGTTCATATTTTTTAGTAACTTTATTATTTTCTTTGCAGCATTATTTTTTGGGGGAATTTAGGATAGAGGTTTTAATATTTTTAAAAGTTTCGAGTCATAAAAGGTAAATTGCTCCCCCATACACACTATGCACATTCATATGCATTAGATTTTCTTCCAAGTATATGGAAGGGGCATAGGTACCCAATATTTTAAGAAGGGGCAAAGTAGCTTTGCCTTTTAAGGTGTTAGCCTCCATTTAGGCTAGTGAAAAGTCTATCGAGTGTAAATTCCTATGCCCACCCAAGGTGTTAACCTTGTTATGGGCATGGAGATACTTCCACCCGAATTGAACCCTATTTGACACAAACCTGCGATAGGTTAGCACTAAAGTACCTCGTCAGCTCTTTTCGAACTCAGAGAGCAATTCAAGAACATATTTAGATGTCCAACCTAAACTTCATGTAATGAACCATAAGGGCATTAACTAATTAGAGCCATACCTGGTTCTAGAGGGTATCGAATTAGGCACACATGGGGGAATGCTTCTAACCCTTTACTTTTATAATTTGATTTTTTTGATATCAACAAGTGTATTTTGTGTTATTATGATAAATTTCACTTTCATTTGTTTCTTACATTAATTAGTTATCATATCCATATTCTAGGAAACCCTACAAATTCATTCATGAATTTCTTTCTATATTTGCAAGGTTCACATTTTTATTTGTTTATACGCTTTTGCATTCATGATTTCTACAATATACTAAAACTGTTCCATTTATTTTATTTCAAGGATTAAGATATGCAGAACAATTTAGAGGTAAGGATCAGTGCAATAGAGTCCATTCAAGATGAGTGCAGTCATAATGTCGAGGACACAAGAAAAACTTGCTTGAAGACTGTTAAAAGTCATTGAGGTTTTACATGGGACAAAAAGGGAACTTTGCCTAGGAGCACTCTCATCCATGATGGATCCAAACAATCAGAGTCTCGGAGGTTGATTAGAAGCACAAATAAAGGCTTTAGAGGAAATAGTCAAAGGAATAGAACATGAAATCTGATACATGAAGGAACAATTGCTCAAATTAACAAAAATCGTCAAAGATCTTCTAGGTGATCCCTAAGAGCTACCAATCTCTTCAACTCAACCGTAAGCACTTGAAGACTTAAAGGCTCAATCAAGCATACCGCTAAACAAAGATTCCAATCCCTAGTGTTTTTCATCATTAAACTAAAGCCACGTAATTTTGCATTTATACAAATTAGTTTGCTTGCTAACCTTACTTGTTTTTTTGGCATTACCCCATCATCTTTTGAAGTTGATACTAAGAATAAATCGTGAACGAAATATCAATTTGATTTGATTCCACTTACCTATGTAGAATTGTATTTTTTCCTATTTAAAAATCAATTTGTTACCGCTAAATATGTTCTTCCATACCAACCTTCTTATCCCAAAGGATTAATGAACATTACAAATACCATGCAGGAATATGGGGACATTCAATAGAAACATACAATAACTTCAAAAAGAAAGTTTGAAAGCTACTCAATGCTTGCATAATCTAGTCGAACTCAAATTGAATGTTGCTTTTAAACTCTTGTTGCATTGTTAAAAGCGCTAAAATATTTGAAGCAATATAGGGATCATGAAGATAACTTTTTGGCTATTGATTTGGCATTATAATTAGAGGGTATAAAAAAAATGACTAAAACCTACAAGGATTCCTTAAGAAAATGAAATGTTTAAGCAGTTCTTTTTGTTACTTTTTGAATCTTGTAAATATAGTTTTGTATGAAAACAATGAATAAATTAGAGATTGGTTAATGAAGCAACGATGCCAAATCATGACTTGAATTCCATAAACTTTTGCATCTACAATAATCTCTATGTCGATATTTAGCCCATTGGTTGATATCCAATTTGTCTTATCAGATCCTGCTCTATTCATTCACTCATTCATTCATTCATATATTTATTCATTCATTTATTTGTTCATTAGTCCATACCCTAATTTGTCTATTCATTGACATATATACATGGATGATGATAAAGATTTATATGTATAAGATATCTATTCATGCTATATGATCTAAGATCTTTTTTTTATTTGAAGGTGAAGTAACATAAATTGCTAAATGGAAGATATCACAAAATAAGAAGTAATGCAAGCATAAACTTTAAGTTTAATGGAACCACTCAAGACAAGGGAATAAGTTTGCCAACAATTAAGAGGTACTACCAACACTTCTACCAAAATCTAGGGAAATGCATGTTGAAAGGCAACCACCTTATGATGTTCAGTATATGGGATGAAAGAGTGATTCTATCAATAAATGACCTTAGAGCTCACCAAAGGGCAATAGGTAGCATATATGGGATGAGAGAGTGATTCCATCAATAAATGCCAATGAGTCATAGTCGATAGAAGCTAGGACCATAATAAGTTAAGGAAACAAGGAAATCCCTTCGAATACATCCTTAACTTTAGTCTTTTATCATTCAATAGTCTCAGCAAGATTATCCCCATATCCTATGACTCTTTACATGAACTTTTTTAATCTAGAGTTCTAAAGAGCAAAGGGACCTGAGAAGCGGTTTAAGAGGAAAAGATAGAGGATAAATGTGTACTACACCTAACCAATTTTCTATACCCAGCATTTTCCATTGCTTGCTTAGAATCAGATGATCTCTGCCATTCCAACAAAACCTAGAAACCTCCCCACCAAGAGTGTTATAATCCGAGTGTCAAGGTGCAACACTTTTTTGTCTAAGGATTTTAACAACCAATGCATGCTATTCAATTTGAGCATAATTTGGAGTATTCAACATGGTATACTAAGGAATCACATGATATTGTAAATTTTAACTTGAATTACATGGATGATTACTTGCTATGCCATAAGCTTTTGGATTCATCCTCTTTGCTAAAGAATAGTAAAGAGTCATATAGTGGTTGCTCTTACAGCATGATTGAGATAATAGGAAATAACCATGCATCTTGTGGAATTTTTTACTTTAAAAACTTAAAGTTTGATACACCTCCTGATGTTCCACTTGCTAATCTACAATTTGGCTCTCAGAGATGCCAGTCTAGCAAAAATCTAAAGTTGGTAGAGGCTTATTAAGGATAATTTATCTAAAGGTCATCTATGGTAGCATGCCAATCAAGGGCAATTTTTATCTTGACTTTAAAATTCTGTACATTTTCTAAAAATAATGAATTATAAAATGAATTTTGGTTTGTAAATACTATGTATACTGTCATCAACCATGAATTTTGTTAATAATGATCTCTAATATCTAGTATAATAAGAACATTTTAAAAAAAATTTCTTTGGTAAATGATCACCATTAGATTAAATCTTCTCAGAAAGGTCCTTCACTTTAACATATGATTATCCCAAACATTCAACTATAAACCATTCACCATCAGAGACCTTTCATAGCTAAATGTTCTTTTCTATGGATTCCTTGAAGGTTTTACAAAATAGGTTATGCTCCTAAAAGATTTAGATATCGATAGTTTGACATGTGTTAAAATAATGATAGTAATTTTGAGATCTCCCTCATTTCGATAACCTTTCAACATGACTTCCATGAAACTCTTTCAAATCCTTGATTTAGGAAAAATAAGAGTAAAGGTGAATCGAAAACACCTTTTCCTTCTACACAAAACCTTTTTAAATCAATTCTTGATATATAAAATATGAGATCCAAGACCTTTTCTAAGCCAATTCAAATTTTTTCCTAAAGGCTTAACTAGTCATTGATGGCCATGAAGCCAATAATAATAAGGGGCATACCTTAAGCCTTTAAATATTGAGTGCAACATCATATTATTAAGGTGATTAAAATGATTTTAGAAAAAAAAAACCCCTTTTTCCTAGCAAAATGCTTGTCAGTTCAAATGATAATGTTTGAGATAAAAAATGACCTTCTTTCTCTATCCCTTTGTAAATATAGAAAATTATCCCTTTACGGGTCTTCTTTGAGCCTGATAATTTATTTTCTCTCCTTGAACCCTAATCAAGGATCATCTTTCACACTAAGGGGCAAATAAGGTGAAACTTTAAAGTCAAAAGGGGCACATTTCAATCTTAAGTTACAAGAGGAACAAGTTAGATATCATGATGTAAATTTTGAAGAAAAAGAAAAATTCTAGTTCAAATATTCTAGGTGAAGAATGAAGAAAATTTTAAGTTCTTTCTGAATAAAAATGAAAAAAATGTGATGAAGAAATAAATAAAGAGAAGCAAAGAAACATTAAAAACAAAAAGGATAAAGAAATGGAGATTTATTTCTCTTGAAAGATAGGCTAGATTTAATTCCTTTTGATGAGAAATGATCCTTAATTCAATTACCCTCAAAAATTTTATTCATCTTTTTCTTTCCAAACTCTGAACTGTGGCTACATTACATATCTAACAAAGTCTATTTCGATCAAACATAACTATTTGAGCTGTCTAGCCATTCCTCAAAAATTCATTCTAAATTCATCTTTTTTAATGATTTTTGAGTTCTCAAGAATATGATAGGGCAATCAATTAAAAAATGAAATCTTAGAGTGAAAACCTAAAAAGGACAATCTCGAACAAGCTTCAAGGCTTTGGAATTATTCTTAAATCAAACCAATGGGGAAAGAACCTTTCCATGCTAATTTAGAAATAATCCTAAACCTATAAAAATTTCATGATATCAACAAAAGGTTGGATCAAATGCCCTAATATTGGCTCTTTTCAAAATAAACTTTTAAAACTTTTATGCCCAACCTTGAGAATTAATGCTTACCAAAGCCTTTGAAATCAACCTTTCGAGACTTGATGTTTACTAAAATTAGTTTAGCACTTATTAGGCTATTGTATTTGAAGATTAAAAGGATGTTATAATTTGATTGTTTGCCTTCTAATGACTTCTTACAAAAGGAACATTCACCTAAATTTAGTCTTAATAAGCCTTGACCTTGTTATATCTATTTTTTAAGACAAATTTTAGTAGTGCCACCCTATTTGTGCCTTTAAATTAATTTCTTCATCATATCTAAAGATGTCTTGAATGGTGATCATCGATCACAAGATAGCTTTAACATCATGATGAAAATAGCATATCCATTATCCTTATTATTAGAAAATTCATGGATAAAACAATTTTAGAAATTTTTATAGATTCTGATCAAGTATATCCTTTCCCATGTTAGAATGAGTTGACCTTGTTCTATAAATCTTGGAATTTTGATGAAATATCATACTTTTCATGATTTCAATAGAAGCTATTAAATATGCCTAAAGCAGATATTTATTCAATTGCATAAATTATATCTTTGAATCAATGAACACAAATTTGATATTTGACATTTGATGACTTTTTAGAAAAAAATTAAAAATTCCTTAAAAAAATGGCCTCTTCACGCGATCCTATTGTCAGGTAAGTGAAAAAGATTTTAAAGAAATCTATGGCCTCTTTTTGTGATCCTATTGTTTCGATGGTGATATTCGAAGTATTTGGAAATTTTTATTCGAAAAAATGTTTTCAAAACTTTAATGGTGATATTTGAAGCGTTTAAAATTATTCATATAGAAAATGTTCTCAAAGCTTCGATGATGATATTTGAAGTATTGAAAAAAAGCTTCGATGGTGATATTCGAAGCATTTAGAAAAGGTTTTGATGGTGATATTTGAAGCATTTAAGAGTTTTTCAAGTCAATGGTGATATTTGAGGATAAGGTTTTGATGTTGAAAATTGGCACCAAAATGAATGCCCATTGTTAACTTGTCGGAATAGTAGACAATTGATGTTGGCATCCATAACGAAAAGTCCAAAAGTAGATGATGTTTATTGCCTTTTGAAATTGATACCTAGCCCAAGAGTAGCTGATGGTTATTGTCTAGCAAAACTGGCACTAAATTGAAACCAAGTTCAAGAGTAGATGATGGTTATTGCCCTTCAAAATTGGCACCAAGCCTAAGAGTAGCCGATGGTTATTACTTGACAAACTTAACACTAAATTGGAGCCAAGTCCAAGTGTAGATGATAGTTATTACACTTTGAAATTGGCACCAAGCCTAAGAATAGCTGATGGTTGTTGCCTGATGAAATTGGCACTAACTTGACACCAAGTCTAAGAGTAAATGATGGTTATTTCCCTTTGAAATTGGCACTAAGTCCAAACGTAACTGATAGTCTAGCAAAATTGCCACTAACTTGACTCCTAGTCCAAGAGTAGATGATGGTTATTACCCTTCGAAATTGGCACCAAGTCCAAGAGTAGCTGATGGTTATTGGCTGGCAAAATTTGCACTAACTTGACATTAAGTCCAAGAATAGCTGATGGTTATTACCCGGCGAAATTGGCACTAACTTGACATTAAGCCCAAAAATAGATAATGGACTAGGCCTAATCAAAATTGGCATTTAAATGAAAAATTGATGCAATAGATTATATATGCTTAAAAAAATTATGCAGTTGGTATATATATCAAAAAACCTTTTTTAGAAAAGCTTATATAGCCCAAACAAAATTCTATCTATTTCGTTTTTGCTCTACTCCTGATTGTCTAGAACTACCAAAGAGAGCAATTATAGACACCTAATTTTGTATTGGCCCCTATTTTCACGATAGTATTAAATATCCAAACAAAGCACTTAACAACCACCCGGTGATGGTAGACTTCTTAAGGGTGAAATGAACATTTTTAAAACTATTTAGTTATGCTTAAATGACCGCAGGTGTGCATGATAAAATTAGTGCCATTTCAAAAGTCGCATAAAATAAATCTCTAATGAAAAGATGAATATTGAGGTAAAATATTTAGCTTTTAACTTTATATTTGTGAAATTTTGAAATTTATTTTTGCAGATGTTATCATAGTCAAATTTTTTATTTTTAAGAATTTTTCGAGAATCTTTCATAAAATTTAGGAAATTAACAATCGTATATTTTTACTAATACTTGTGTGGTATTTACGTCAATACGTACTCTGAAAAAAACAAAAATATTCAAGGAAAAATTCATATTGGAATTCTTTACCACAAGGTATCGAGTTGGCAATTTTTTCAATTATTTTTGAATTTCACATTGCATCATAACTATTTTGCTCATGAATTTTTTGGTAAATACTTATTTTGGATATTTAATTTTCATCTTTATCATTTTGTAAATTAATATCTTGAATATTTAACTCATTTTATATAAGTTTCAATGTATTTTTTTAAAATTTTCCTAGTTCTAAAATACGAGCTTTTCTTTATCTATAAAATTTTTGATGGAATTTTCTGGAGTTTTGAACTTTAAATTCTTTAAATAAATCCATTTAATCACTATTAAATTAGTTTTTCAAAATTTAATTTATTTTATGAGTTGCGTTTTTTAGAATTTTTTTTATTTCCAAGAGATGGAGTTTTTTACTCCATAAATTTTTTTGGTAAGATTTTTTAAAGTTTACAATTTTTAAAATTTTTTAAATATTACTATTTAATTCAGATTAAATCAGTTTTTTAAAATTTAATTTATTTTATGACTTTTGTTTTGTTTCATTTTTTAGAATTTTTTCGTTTTCAAGATATGAGATTTTCTACTTTGTAAATCTTTTTAGGAGGATTTTTCTAAGCTCATAATTTTTAAAATTATTTAAACTTTTTCATTAAATTCATATTAAATCAGTTTTTTAAAATTCAATTAATTTTATGAGTATTTCGTTTTTTAGAATTTTATTGTTTTCAAGATACGAAGTTTTTATTCTATAAATTTTTTTGAGAAGGTTTTCTTGAGTTTATAATTTTTAAAATTCTTTAAATATTTTCACTAAATTCATATTAAATCACCTTGTGAAAATTTAATTTATTTTATGAGTTTTACATTTTTTCATAATTAATAATTTTTCCCGATAAAGGTTTTCCAATAATTTTTTTTTGGAATATTAAAATTGATTTTTGTTATTAGATTAAGTCAAATTGTTCATACAAAATTTTATTTCAAAGGCATAATTTTTTATTTTTATAATTTAATCATTCTAGTTAATTTTTATGGTATAAATTTACATATTATGTAAATATCTTCTAAAATTCTCTAGGCCTTGACCCTGTCATGGATGGCATAATCCACTAACAGAGAAAAAAACATTAATTTAAATCAAATCAAAATAAAATCAAAATAAATGAATAATAAATGAAAATAAAAAATGAATAAAAAAAGGAAAATGGGTGGAATGGCCTAAAAACCAATCGGCCAAGTGGTTTCTTATACCCCTTGGCCGAATCCCACCAATATATTTAGTGTGTGTTTCCTTCATTTAGAAGTCTCAAGGCCTTAGGAGGAAAAAAAAACAAAGAAAAAACACTAAAAATATGTAGATTTTCAAGCTTTTCCAAGATAAATTTCTTGTAAAATTCTTAATTTTTGTTCATTTCTTATTTGATTCTTCCTTTTAATGAGCCAAATAAATACGCATGCTCGTGAATTTTCATTCATGTTGAAAGGCCAAGTATGATGGCTATAAGTAAAATTTTTTATTTTGTTTGTTTTAATTGATTTTTATTAGAAATAATTTGATTTTATTTGAGATTCTTTGTGTTTATTGATATGTATATTGTTATTTTCATGTAAACATGTTTATATAATTTTTCTTAATATTTTCATGTTATATTGATTTATTCATTATTTTTTATGTTTTTATGCTTATTCATGCTTAGAAAAAAATTCTAACACGTATATATGTTAATATTTAAGAAAATATGTGATGAAAAAATATTTTTGCTGAAAAAACATGCTGATTGAATCATGTGGGAACTGATTTTCTTAAATATTAACATATATACGTGTTAGAATTTTTTTTCTAAGCATGAATAAGCATAAAAACATAAAATAATGAATAAATCAATAAACATGAAATTTTGTGACGTTTTGATTTTATTTTGTATATTTTGAAAAAATGGAAACCCTAAGGACTAAATTAGGAAAATTGTAAAATTTTTTCTATGGCCATCCAAGCTTGATTGATTGCTTGTAGGCTTATTTAAATGTGTTTTTGTGCTTAGTTTGACATATTTGAATGTGTTTAATCATTTTACACCACTTTGGGGCCTTTTTGTAATTTTAAAAGGTTCAACTACTAAGTTGCAAAATGTAAAAAAGTTGCTTTGTGGCCATAGGTGTTTAGCCAAATCATTTCCATGATTTTTGGTGTGGTTTTTGTGATTTTTCATGATGTGTTTCGTGTTAATTTATGTTTTTCTATTATATAAGGATTAAATTGTAAAATGAAAATTTTTGTTCAAGACCATCGATGCTTGGCTGATTAATTATACATACTTGTGATAGTGTTTTCATGTTTATTTTGAAATATATAAATATGTTTTATGCATTTTCCATCATTTTGTGGCCATTTGTAATTTTAGAAAGTTTAAAGGCTTATTTGCAACATTGCAAAATTTTTGTTCTAAGGTCATAGGTACTTGGTGAAATTTAATATGATCTCTGGTGTGATTTCCATAATATTTTGTAATGAATTTTGTGTTTAATTATGAATTTATTTTGTATAGGGACTAAATTGCAAAGTTAGAAAATTTTAGGGACCAGTTAGAAAAACTTTGCATTTTAGAGTTAATCTGACATTTTTTATATTTTAAAAATATTTCTAACATTCCTATGGTCTTCCATAGGCATGTAGAAATTATTAAAACTTTTTGTATTCTTTTGATTTTTCGTTAGGGTATGAAATGTAATTTTGAAAAAATTTAACTTATTAGTAATTTTTGCAGTTTAGGTCAATCTTGATTTTTAAGTTACACATGGAGGGTATAAATGTTATTTCATATCATTTTCGAGTCCTCTAGGTTACCAAGATACTTAGAAGTCAAAGGTACACCTTAAATGTGTTTTAGTAATTTTTTAAAACTCAATCCTATGTGATCATAGGGATATTTATAGGTCTAAGGTGTATAGTAAGAGGAAGTTCGCTTGTTCATGATGTCATCTAGCCCTTTAGGTTACCAGGATACGTGTAAGTCAAAGGTATTCCTTAGAGGTATTTTAGTAATTTACCCTAAATTTGAGTCATTTATAGTCACTGAGATACGCATATGTCGCAGGTGCATAACAAAATCGGTTCATCTTTTATAGAGTCATCCAACCCTTGAGCTTACTAAGATACTTCATGTCAAAGGTAGACTTTAGGGATATTTTAGTAATTTATGTTAGAACAAAGTCCTATACTTCTACGTCAAAGGTGTAAAATAAGAATAGGTTCTTTTGTTTATAAAATTTTAGAATCTTTAGGGTACTAGGATACTTAAATGTTGAAGGTACACCTTAGTAACATTTCATTAATTTATTTTTAGAATCGAGTTGTTTAGGGTTACCAAGATACTTTTATGTCAAAGGTGTACTTTAAGGAACATGTTGGTCACTAGAATCCTTAAAATCGAGTTTAGTACACTTTGTCTAAACAAAGTCTCAGGATAATTATTAATATTTATTAACAAAATTAAAAATTTTAAAAATTAAGGCAATGTCTTTGATGTTAATATAGCACATAAAATTTCTCCCAGCATATGAAAGGGGTTCTACAAATTATTTTAATAATAAGATATCTTCTTTAAAATATGGAAATCAGGATTTTCTATGAATTTTGAAAAAATAAAACCTTTTGTTTTCCACCAGTTCTCTAGCGGGATATAAAAGATGCTTTAATTTTTCAAACCTTTCCTATTCCACCAATTCTCGAGCAGGGTGCAATAGATAATGATAAATGTTTTCTTGTTCTTCTAGTTTTTCAAAAGGGGGTGGAAGATATTTTGATTTTAAATAATATTAAAAACCTGATATTCTCATATGGAATAATAAATTTGTTTCATAAAATTTTGTTTTTGATATATGAGTATTATAATTAAATACCAAATACTAAAATTGAATAAAAATCAAAATTTAAGTTAACACATGATTAATAAGGTACTGATTGTCGGGCATTACGAGAAGGTTATCCTTACATGTGATTGTAACCGTCTCCTGGACCCCTTCATGCAATCTCTAGTATGAGCACAGACCTTAGAGTTTGATTTTATGGGTTTTGCAATCCTTAAAATATAAACTCTGGCAGGTGACTAATATCACTTGGTTAAAATAGAATGGTGGTGACTCTAGAAAAATGGTGGTTTCATAACAATTATTTAAAGTTAAGTCGAGTGAGTGATTCATTTTGACAACTTAGTCCTTAGATATGAAAAAAGAATGATAAAAACTAATAAAATAATACTGACATGGCCCCTAAAATATAAAAAATGAGGATATATAAATATATATATAGGAATAAAGGGTACATTCACCATATTAAGTTAGACTAGTCAAGATACATATCTGGGCTATGTTGCAACACTAAGCACATACGGATATAGCCCTATCCTTAACACGTGAAATCCTACCTATCGGAATCCATGAACAAGAACGGTTATATTTCTTGGAACATGTGATCAAACAATGTAAACTTGTCAAGCATTTCTAAATTTAATCAAGATATTTGATTTCCTTAATGAAAAATGCTATTGGTGAAGCTATCCCTTAATCCAATTATCCTTCTTGCATTTGCATGACTAACTCAAGTCTGCTATTGCTTTACTCTTGTATGTCATTTATCATTATGATTGCATACTCATCAGTATCTCATCAAACATGCTGATGACATATCATAAAGGTCTAATTCAGTAATAATCTAAAGTTGAGGTGCTCTAAAACACAAAACCTACCATTCATCATCAATATAACATGCATAATCATCATAAAGCCTTGGAATATGATCACCAAGCCTGTATCGAATGACTCGAGCTCATGTCTAGGGATTCTAAGGAGCAATCACTCCATAAGAATGAGGAACTCTAAGCTCAGATTGTGGAATTAACTAAGCTATTGTTAGAGGTTTTGAAAGAAAAAGGTCAAACAAGCATAATCAGCACAGCAAAAGAACTGATGAATCCTGAAAGCAACTTGAATAGTGGTGTTGAAGCCACTAACATTCAAGAAGAGGCATTACATAGGCAGCATCCTTAAGTAATAATGACTCCATCAACTCAACCATTTATTTACATTAACCCAGCAATGGTACCTTATCTGGTTCAAAGGTTTTTGAGAGTACGTTCTTCACCAGTAAGACCTATAGTCCTAGATCTTGATGAACAAGCAAAGCAAGAAAGAGCAAAGAGGTCTTCAAAAAATGATAAAGACTAAGACAAGTATTAGCCACTAGAGAAGCTCCTTCGAGCTTTCGAAAGAAATAAAAGGTTAGGATTATAAATGCCAAGTGTTTAGGTTTGGCTTTACACTTCATCATCCTGCTTAAATTCAAGGCACCAGATTTTGAGAAATATAATTGGACTACAGACCTTACCACCCACCTTCGCATGTATTATTGTAAGATTGCTAGATACGAAGAGAATAAAAAGTGGCTAATTCACTGCTTCTATGATAGCCTAATTACGCAGCCATCCGTTGGTATATAAGGCTAGATCCTATAAGAATTCAAATACGGGCAAATTTGGCTCATGTTTCCCTTGATCAATATAAGCATGTATTCAATTGAGCCTTGGAGCATCTTTCCTTTATGAATATGGGAAAGAAAGCCTCCAAGAGCTTTAAATAGTATGCTCAAAGATGAAAAGAAAAAGTAACTCAAGTCTATCCTCTTTTGACTGAGAAAGAAATGACAATCATGTTTATCAGCACCTTGTCAACTCCCTACTATGAAAGGTTGGTAGGAAATGCCATGAAAAATTTTTCAAATATTGTTATATCGGGAAAAATGATTGGTAACATTATCAAAAGTGGCAAGATATCCATTTGAGAGTCATCTAAGTCAAGTAAAAAGTCAACGATCAAAGGTAAGAAGGAGAAGGTGAATGCTGTTAGTGAAAGTCCTACTAAGGTCACTTGGAATCCACATTCGGCCCAAAGTATGTACTTGTAAAACATGGTGTATCTAGGCTTTAACCCTTACTCACCACTACCACAACTAGTTCATTCTACTAGGTTCGCTCTAACAATAAGCTTCATGCCAAATCCCGTTTAAAACATAGCCTACAATGCATAATCCCATGATTGAAGCAACATAAGAGCTTTAAATAATCAATAAGCACCTCGAAAAAAGGAATTCTTTAAGCCATTTCCTTATACAAAATAATTTATTCTCGTCTAATGGTAGGCCAACTAGTGGCCTTAGTATTCATATACCCGAGATCACTGTTGTATCCCATATGGTATGATGGGAATGCCTATTGTGAATACCATGCTAGAGCATAAGGTTACCCTATTAAAATTACACCTCATTCAAAATAGTGTAAAGCCTATTAGAAAAAGGTGTGATCAAAGTTGAACAAAGGCCTGGACCTAACATTGGAGTCAATCCACTTCCTAGCCATGTGGAGAACCAAGAGTGAATGTAGTGATTCAGAGGAAAAATGTTATGTCAAAAAAAGCATCAAAGAAGTTAAAACGCTAATGAGTAAGGTATGGCAAGCTTTGGTGAAGGCAGGACTAGTGTTATGTGTCGAAAACCAGAGTAAATAAACCATTAAACCTTTTTGTTGCCACGCGGTCAAGGGCATACTCTACAACACTATCAACTTTGCACACTCTATAATACTTCCTACTTTTCCTAGAGATGGTCATGATAGACCTATTCAAAATTGAGCTATATGAGGAGTGAGACAAGTACATCGAACCATCTATTAATGCCGTAGACAAAAAGAGACCTACCATTGATCGGGCTTCAAGTTGTTGCTCTCTTATGAACATGGAAAAAAGAATTGATGAAACCTTCAACATGGAAGAGGCTGCCCAAATTCACCCCTTGCTGACAAAAATAGAGATGATTGTTGAGTTAGTTGGTACATTACAAACCTCTTACTATAAGAAGATAGTAAAAAGCTGCCCGAAGAACTTTGCAAATGTAGTCATATTAGGTGGAATAATTAATAAGGCCTCTGGTGTCCAACCTTGTCATTCCCCTAAAGTTTAAAGTCCCAGAGTTTGAAAAATTTAATGGAACCACCGAACCTTCTATCCATGTTCGAATGTACCTACGAAAGATGGCCTGGTACAAGAAAGATGAAAAGCTCCTCATCCATTGCTTCTAGCACAGCCTCATTAGGGCAGCAGCTCGATGGTATATCGAGCTAGACAATGTGAAAATCCAATCATAGGTTAACTTGGCTAAGGCCTTTCTAAATCAATACCAGCACATATCAGATTGGGCACCATATTGACTTTCACTGATGAATTTCGAGAAGAGATCTGCTAAAAGTTTCAGGCAATAATCCCAAAGGTAGAGAAAAAAAGTAGCCGTAGTCTAGCCTCCCCTTACAGAAAAAGAGATGACAATCACTTTCATTCTTACCTTACATGCTCCTTATTACGAGAAGCTCGTAGGAAATGCCACCAAGAAATTTGTAGACTTAGTTTTCTTCAGAGAAATGATCGATGCCACTATCAGGAGTGGTAGAATGTCTACTAAGAAAATAGCTGGATCAAGTAAAAAGCCCATTACCGGTAAAAAGAAGGAAGAAGGGGCCACTGCCATAAATTATGCTAGCTCGTCTCAGCCAAGATAGCGTCAAGCACCCAACCCTCACTACTTAAGAATGCCACATTCTTACCCCATCATAATATCCCTGTAGCCAATTTATGCCACAACTTATAACCCATCATTCGCACTCCCATCAAACCTACCATAGAGCTACCCTCCATAAGTCCACCAAAATACCAACCAAAAAACCAATAATGCACATGTTAATCGAGGTGCAAATCAACAAAGATAAAATTTTGATCCTATCCTTATGACCTATAAGGAGCTCTACCAAACCTTGCTCCAAAATCATTTAGTGGCCCTAATCTATGTCCCAAAAAAGAAGCCACTATACCTACAATGGTAGAACCCTAATGCCCACTGTGAATACCATGCTAGGGCAGAGGGGCATAACGTTGAGAACTGCATGTATTTTAAACAAAATATGCAAAACCTAATCAACTCAAAAGTCTTACAGTTTAGGATGAACCAGGGACCAAATGTTGTTGCCAATCCTTTACCAAATCACACTAAGCCAACTGTAAACATGATCGATACCAAGCCATAGAATTTGTGTCCTTTCACCAAGACCTAATTTTGATGACAAGGTCATGACAGAAGCCCCTACACTTTTCTTGCTTCTTTCATGTAATGTCTAGAAATGAAAACCTATCTGCCCTCACCAAAAGGCAAGTAGGTGTCCTATGTAAGGGGCAATTTATCAAACATTATCGATGAAATAACTTTTGCTTATATCATTCCATATTGTGTGCCTACATCACTTTTTAGTCTCTTTCTCTCAATTACTCTTTTACCTCTATTCTTATCCGAATCCTTGGGTAGTGTATGTGCCTTTTGCAATTTCTATTTCTTCACCCTTTCAGGTGTCCTGACGAAGTGACATGGATGTGTATGATGGGTTTTTGAAGATCGATTTTCAAATAGTCAATTTGCACTAGTGAAGCTAATTCTGAAGAAAGTTTTGAACAAAGCTTCGTACCATCAGACCTTTTACAGTTTAAGATCCATCATCATAATTCTATCCCTATCGCCTAAAGATGAATAGGGCAGTCAAGGCGGCCAACAAAAATATCAAAAGAATAGTTGGGAAAATGGCTGAGACTTATAAAGACTAGCATGAGAACTTATCCTTTGCCCTTCATGCCTATCAGACCTTAGTTTAAACTTCCACAAGTGCTACCCTATTCTCCCTTATCTAAGGGATGAAAGTTGTATTGCCCATCGAAGTTGAGATCCCTTCTCTTAGAGTCTTGATGGAAACCAAACCTGAAGAGGTTGAATGGGTCAAGGGCAGATATAACCAACTTAACCTCATCAAGGAAAAACGCATGAAAACCATCAGCAATGGTCAAATGTATCAAAGACGTGTGATCCGAGTCCATGACAAAAAAATGCACCCAGAATAATTTTATCGAGGCAAATTGGTATTGAAGAAGATCCTCTTAATTCAGAAAGATGCACAGGGCAAATAGACCCTTAATTGGGAAGGACCGTATGTCATGAAATAAGCCTTCTCCAGAGGGGCCCTAATCTTGTTAGAAAAGGACGGCAATGCCTTGCCTAATCCAATCAAGTCAAATTCTATCAAAAAATATTACACGTAAAAGACGAAAACCTAGAAAGGCATCTTTCAAAAAAAGAGAAAACCAAAAAAAAAAACAAACAACAAAAAAGTAGCAAAAAATAAAAAACAAATAAAAAGAAAACAAACAAAAATAAAAACAAAAAAGAAAAAAAGGGATCTAGATGAAAATCTGAAAAAGGCATCTGGGCAATTAACCCGACTACAATTGAAAACTCGCTAGGGTGACTTGAGAAGATCAATTTTGATGGGGCATGGACTGAGATCACTTACAGGGCAATGCAAAGCAATCCTAGGAATCTTTCGAAGATCAGCTCATGCTAGGCACATTCATTGTTCGAGAAAGATCCTGAAAAGCACCTAAAGAACTTCCATATCATGATTGTCAAAGGCATCTTTCACCCAAAAGATCATCTTACTGGCTACCCTATCACTTGTTTGTCAAAAGATATACCGAGTTATGTCTTTTTGTTGTCATGAATAAATATTGCCTTGTTTCTTTTAACCCCTATACAATTTAGATTACACTTGTCATTTAACTGATAATGTTTGATAATCAATTGAAATATGCATCTGGACATCTTTATATCACCTTGAAAGGAAAAGAAAAACACAGGGAACTATGCTCACACTCTGATCGTTAAGATCATGCACTTTTTGTGTCTGAACACCAGCTCGACATGACCATACACCAAACCGTTTTTTGCTTTCACAAGCCACATCTCAAGAAAAACCACTTTAGCTAACCAAAAATCGACCCACGCGTTCTATCAGAATCCTATCGAAACCAGATACATCAACCTAATTAATTGAATAGTCTCCAAATTATTGACAATGCCTTTCAATTGTCAGGAAAATGATTAAGCCTCCTAAATCAGGAAACGCAACAATCCAAATTCTTAGGAACAGATTTTTGGTCATATCCCTAGCGGAGCTAGGACAACCTACAATCCCCAATGGGATTAGGAAAATTTTTGTCTATAGTTTCATCAAAGACAAATCATCATCCCTATGAGAGTCTGAATGATGTACAAGGAGAACTATAGCTATCTCCTATATTAGACTTCACATCATGTGATCATGATAGCATTCCATATCAGGCATTACCAGCACACATCATGATTTTTACAATGTTACTTCAAGCCAGGTTCACTAAACCTCCAAGGATTCCTTGGTAAGAACTATAAGCTTCATAAACCAAGCGTTGTTCAGAAGGCACCTATCAAGAAACCTTCTTAAGCCCATACGAGTTGGTGGCAACAAACTTGTTTGCAAACAATCGGATGCCAATCATACCTATATAAAGCCCATAAGTCAGTGGCACCCCTTTAAAGCCGATAAGCCAATGGCACCTTTTACTAAAGCCCACAAGTTAGTGGCACCTTTCCAAAAGCCCATAAGTTAGGGGCACCCTTTTCAAAGCTCATAAGTTAGTGGCACCCTTTTCAAAGCCCACAAGTTAGTGGGACCCTTTCAAACCCATAAGTCAGTGGCACCCTCTTCAAAGCCCATAAGTCAGTGGCACCCCTTCAAAGTCCACAAGTTAGTGGCACCTTTCCAAAAGCCTATACGTTAGTGGCACCTTTCTAAAAGTCCACAAGTTAGTGGCACCATTCCAAAAACCCATAAGTTAGCGGCACCTTTTTCAAAGCCCACAAGTCAGTGTCACCCCTTCAAAGCCCATAAGTCAGTGGCACCCCTTCAAAGCCCACAAGTCAGTGGCACCATTTTCAAGGCCACAAGTTAGTAGTACTTTTTCAAAGCCCACACAAGCTGGCGGCACCCAAGTCAAAGCCCACACAAGCTGATGGAATATAGTCTGAGTTAAAGCTCGCATAAATTGACAGCACTCAAGTCAAAGCCTACACAAGCTGGTGGCACCTAGTCTGTGTCAAAGCCCATATAAACTGGCAGCACATAAGTCAAAGCCCATGCAAGCTGGTGGCACCCAAGACTAAGTTAAAGCCTGCACAAGCTGGCAACACCCAAGTTAAAGCCCAAACAAGTTGGTGGCACCTAGTCTGAGTTAAAACCCGCACAAGCTAGCGGTACCCAAGTCAAAGCCCATATGAGCTGGTGGCGCCTAGCCTGAGTCAAAGCTCGCACAAACTGGTGGCACTCGAGTCAAAGCCTACATGACATGAGCCACTGGCACCCAAGTTTAAGTTAAAACCTGCATATGTCGGTGGCACCTAAGTCAAAGCCTACACAAGCTAGTGGCACCTAGTCTAAAATGCACATAAGTTGACGGTGCCCGAGTCAAAGCCTATATGAGCTGGTGGCATTTGGTTTTAGTTAAAGCTCGCATAAGCTGATGGCACCCGAGTCAAAGCCCACACAAGCTAGTGGCACCCAAGTCTAAGTTACAGCTTGCACAAGCTGGCAGCACTTAAGTCAAAGCCCACACAAACTGGTGGCACCTAGACTAAGTTCAAGCCTGCATAAGCTAACGACATCCAAGTCAAAGCCTATATAAGCTGATGGCACCTAGTCTAAGTCAAAGCCTGCATAAGCTGATGGCACCTAAGTCAAAGCCCACACGAGCTGGTGGCACCTAGTTTGAGTCAAAGCCCACATAAGTTAGAGGCACCCAAGTCAAAGCCCACATGACATGAGCTGATGGCACCCAAGTTTGAGTCAAAGCCCACACAAGTTGGTAGCACTCGAGTCAAAGCCTACACGAGCTGGTGACACCCAAGTTTGAGTCAAAGCTCATACAAGTTGGTGGCACCTAAGTCAAAGCCCACATAAGCTGATGGCACCTAAGTCTAAGTCAAAGCCCGCATAAGTTGGCGACACTCAAATCAAAGCCCACACTAGCTGATGGCACCAAGTTTAAGTTAAAGTTTGCACAAATTGGCATCACCCACATAAAAAACCCACGATACTTTGCACCTGCTTGAGGGGGTCAAACTTTATAAAACTTAACACTTTAGTGTTCTGAAGAGCTTCATTCCATCTTGGATAAAATAGTGTCTATTTGTCTTTGCCCTTTTCCTAATTTTCAGCAACGATTAAAGAAGGGCAGTTATAGACACCTTATTTTGTCTGGGCTAACTTTTAGTAATTTAGGGCATGGACATGAAAGGGGGTGTTGTTGTCGCCCGATGAAAAAGTATTTTGAGGATGTTAAGAAGGCCTATAGATCATATCAAAGGTAAATCCAAAGATATGGCATCAAAGGATGCAGTTCAAAGTGCCTGGGGACAAAAGATATGAGAAAATTTACAATTTTGCTTGAATGTATCGATACATGGTTCTCATGTATCGATACAATGCTTCAACGATCAAAAAATTTAAAATGTCCCAATTTGTATCGATAAGACATGCAAATATCGATACATAAGCTTATGTATCGATATAAGAGCTCATATATCGATACTAGGTCATGCCAAGACCAAATAATGCATTCTGTAAAGAAATGTATCGATACATATCAAAATGTATCAATACAATGGTTCATAGTATCGATTAATGTCCACTGTATCGATACACTCAAGGTTTTTGGACCAAATATATCGATGCATTCTACAATGTATCAATACATACTGGTCATGTTCCACAGTCCAAACATTTTTTACTCATCCACCATTAATCAAAAACTCGATTTTAACTTATTTTTTTTCATAAAAAAGGATCAAAACACATATCAGATTATGAATTTTGATTTTTGAATTAATAAAAACATTTTTTAAAGTCTAAATTAGATCAAAAGGGTCAGTGTCATATGATCACCCCACTCCTCTCTAGTTTATTGACCAAGATCACCGTCAGCCACCCTATTTGCTGAGAAATCATTTCAGCATTTAAACCAGCCACCCTATGTCCATCACATTGGTAGCAAGTTGCTCCATACAGCCACTCTATAGCCACCAAGCTGACATCACTTTATCCTCCTTGAGAAATGACCAAAAACATCTCAAACTTGGCTCTAAAATGTTGGTATAAATAGACAACTTATATCTCAGCTAAAAAAGGTTAGATTCCAGCTCATTTTCAGCTTCCAAAGCATATTCCTACACTAAGAAAACTAAAACCCATAGCTTTTCACTCACCACCCAAAAATAGCCCCAAAACATTCATTCCCAACCATTACACATTCTAAAAATCACCCTCATCCATACGAGAACCAAAGCCTTATTATTTCTCTCTTTTTTCTTACTTATTAACAACAAGGAAAAGAGCAAAATTCAAGCCATCTCTACTACTCCAACTATTTGGCCAAAATTAAAGTTTTATTGGTATAACTTTTTACTTTATCACTTGCATTTTCTATTTTTCAGCATCTTCATCATTTAGTGAGCTCTCTATGTTTCTATCACCCTCTTAGGATTCTTATACATTATTGTGGCCTTTAGTTATGGTAGTTTAGGATTTGGATGCCTTAATGCCCCTTTGATATGCAAAATGCCTTATTTCATCCTAATTATTTTGATAGCTCTCGCTCATGCATTTTATGCCATATCCATGAATCTTGTTATGATTAATCCATGTATGAATCTTTAGCCTAGCATATTTCAAGCATGTTTATATATTAGCTTGCATTTTGTCTTGAATCATTGTCCTTTTCGACATGCTTTACTCCATGAGATGTGTGCATAACACTTTCTTTGTCAAGACCATTGGTAAAGTTTGCATCCCTATTTGTGTTTTGTGCTATCCTCTTGTATGTTCATTGTCTTCTCCTTGTCCAAATGCATGTTTGATGGCTACCAAAAATTGATTTTCAAAACCTCTCTAAGCCAAGCATGTTAACCCCAACTAATGAAGATTAACATGGACTTAGCATTTTCTTTAAGGTTAGCAAAAAAATCTTGGGGAAAATTAAGTTTTCAAAATCTGGAATCTTGGTTAAACGAGCTTAAATCTTTTGATTTTGCAATGAAAATGGCCTTGCACTTGTTCCCAAAATGTTTGTGCCTTGTTTTTGAGTTGAAACCTTGAGTGGTATGATTAATAGGCTATTTCATCATCCCCAAATATTTTAGGGCTATGCAAATGAGTTTGTAATGCTCATGCCACTCTTTCTCTTTAGTCATGGACGTTCGAATGTTAATGACCTGAGTTTGGACCCAAAAACACAAAGAAAAATAAAAAATATCCTCTGCTTTGCTTTATCCTCTATTGGTAGCATCACTGTTACAAATTAAAAAATCACTTTGAAATCCCAAATGATTTTTCATGAATTTTATAATATTTTTCTCTAAATTCGTGTCAAAATATCTTTAAAATAAGGTCTTGTTCACCCCTAGATCTATCCAGATGAAAGAATTATGATTTTTCAAACGTAGACTGTTCAAAACCCCTTAAATTAGTAACATGTATTCTGATTGGGCCCTTCGGGCCTATTACATAATTTTTCTAAATCCATTCAACATTTTTCCTAAAATATTCATGAAATTCCCTTTCTAGAAAGGTATTATTTGCAATTTTTCAATACCAAATGAGTCCAAAATGATTTTTCAAATTTTGACACACGTTATCCCTTGTATGCTCTACTAGTAATGAAAACTCAAACTTGAAAATTTATTTCCCCAAAAAGTGACTTTTTGGGGTATTGGGAACATTTTTATATTTACCTTCATCGAGTTACCTTTCTAACAGTGTCTTGTCCATCATCTAAAGCTTTCAAACCAATTTAGAATAAATTCAGGAAGTAGGATACTGCGATGCTATCCCCTGTTTTCAGTTATGGTCAAAATTAAGTTGTTTTCCCTAGCTTTATCTCGAGATATTCGAATGTCATCATAGCACCCCGATCAACCTTGAGAACATGCATTGACCTCCCATAGGCTCGTATCAAGGCATGAATATATTTTACATCTTTACCATCTTCATTCATAATAATTTTTTTTGCCAAAAATTGTCGAAATGCTCACACATTTCCTAAATCACAAAGTTTTGTCAACTTAAGTCTTCTAACTCAACTTCATTAAAGAGTGTAAAATATGTCACTTTTGGGGATACTCTAACCCCAACCTTCTAAAGGGATACTCCAACCCCACTTTTCAAAATTGTGAAGATTGAAAAATCTTCTTTTGTCAAAATTATTTATCATCCATGGGGATACTCCAACCCCATCTTTTTCGAGGGGTTACTCTAACCCTGTCTTTCAACTACAACTAAAATTTTTTCCTTCTCAGACTTCCATGAATATGTCAAACAAACCTTGTTCAATCAAGAAACCTAAATGCATCTTAAAAACTATCAAGTCGGTTATTCTCAGATAATCGATGCCAATTATGCGATAAATTCTAATAGTCCATTCCTTTTCTTTATCATTGCATTGAATGATCCCTGTTATGTTACTTCATTTATTGCCTTACTAATGTGATTTCTTTGTGATGATTATTTGCATTCATATTTTCCAATCATTTCAAATAAAACTAAGGGTAATATTCCACATGGGTATCTCTATATTGCCTAAAGTGGATTATTCCATTTTTCAAAGTAAAATCCAGAGGTCATTGTTATTGAAAATCTTTTTATTCCTCATCTCTTTGGGGCGTATATGAGATTAAATCTTTTTCATCAAAACTTGCATTTGTATTTCTGAAGATTCATGCATTAAAAAATAGTTATATCAAAATCATGACAAGGTAGATCGAAAGAATCGAAAACGAGATAAGATATAGCTAGTAAGGTACCAATTTAGGGTGTCACAAAGAAGTTTGTACCTTATCATGCTAACCAACTCCTGAATCCAAATTATGAATCTTTGTACTACATAAACCATGGGATCGATGTTTTGAGTTTTGTAACTCAAAACGTAGGTTTCAATAGGCATCCAGTTATGCCTAGCCTAAAATGATCGAAGGCAACTCCAAGCGTTGGCCATTTCATGATGGTTATTCGAGACCAATAGGATGAGCAATTCATCTTATGGTCCCCCTCACTGTGTCATAAGTCGAGAATATATACTTTCTTATTCTTATCACGTCGCGAAAGAAAAGTCTCGATCAAGAAGACATTCCTAAGTTAAAAAAATATTTTAAGTCGTATGCACGCATAGATCCACAAGGATCCACCCAAGGCATGTCACGACAACCAAATTATAACTTAACCCATCTGTTCTATGCTGACCAAACCTCATCCACACTTGCACTTAGGAAATGAAAACTAGCCAACTTTGAGGCCTCCATCCCACCATGGGGTAATCTAAGGAATCTTTTTATGATTTGGCCAGCACCACAAAGATCATTTGTGTGAGAGAAAGTCTCTGAAAACATTTAGTGGAAAATTCATGTCATCAGCATCAAAGCCAATCAACTAGAAAGACTTTTTTGGCTCTTTTGTATTTTAAAACTTTTCAATTGAATGAGGATACAATTATTTGATTTCCCATAACACATTTTTGTAACCTTGCATTCCATGTTGCATTATGTTTATCATTTAATTGATAATGCTTAATAAATGAACAAAATTAATAACAGGATTTCATAGCATTGGATGGTAAGATTAAACTTTGCGAGAATTTTTATTAGGTTTAGAGACAAAAAATGAACTTTAGGGTCATGGTTGGGCCTACCTTTTTTAATCTTGTATCTTAAGAAGTGTTCAAACTCTATCCCTAGAAAAGCCTATCATGAAGAAGAGAGGCTAAAATCCTACTATGATTGGCACCCAAACAACCAGGGTTTAACACATTTGAAAGTCAAAGAGGCTCTTTAGAGTTAGAATTGGCAAATAAGCACCACTCATACTTGCTAACAGACTCCTTATAGCTAGAGCCTTCCAAAATGAATCATTTGATTTCATAATCTTTTTATTACTATCATAGGTCATTAGGATAAGAAGCCACCTTATCATATATGAAAAAGATCCAAAATTGATGGATTATGCCATTAGAAACACCACTTTTGCATTATTTAAACACATATACACATTATCATGCATTCTATAACATTTAACATCTTTTAGGTACCAATCTTTGTATAAAAGGCAAATCAGTAATGAGCGTAAGGTGCGACTTTCTATTTCTCAAAACCTCAAAAAATCTTAGTTAAGTATCATTGATGTCACAAGCTCATTAAAAATCGTCTAAGAGAGGTATCTAATCTCCACACCGTTTGCTTCTTTGTCCTCAAAGGGTAAGACATTTTCTTTGTTTGTCCTCCAAAGAGCAGGAAGTTTTCTTTTTTTTTTGTCCTTAAAGAGCAAGACATTTTCTTTCTTTATCCTCAAAGAGCAAAAATCTTTTCTTTTAGTCCTCAAAGAGTAGGACATTTTCCTTTCTTTTCCTCAAACAGCAAGATATTTTCTTTTAGTCCTCAAAGAGCAACACATTTTCGTTTTTTATCTTTAAAAAGTAAGACATTTTCTTTCTTTGTCCTCAAAGAGCATGATATTTTCTTTTTTTTGTCCTCAAAGAGTGAGACATTTTCTTTCTTCATCCTCAAAAAGCATGACATTTTCTTTTCTTGTCCTTAAAGAGCAGGACCTTTTTTTATTTTAGTTTTCAAAGAATAAGATGCCCTTTGTTTTTCTTTTAAGCCACATGAGCTAGTGGTACTTCTTTTCTTTTAGTCCTTAAAGAGCAGGACACCTTTTCCTTCCTACTCAAAAAATAGCCTAATATACTACCCAAGCAAAATGGTGTCTATTTATTTTTGCCCTATTCCTAATACTTAGCAGTGGTAAAAGAGAGGCAGTTGTAGACACCTCATTTTGTCCGAACTAGTTTTTAGTATCCTAAAAGTTAGGTAAAAGGTGACAAAATCACAAAGCTGGGGGATGATCATTGGACGATGTGTCACTTGGCGATAAAGGTTTTTTGGGAAAGGTCTAAAATACCTATGGACTGCTTTAAAGAAATATACAAAAATAAGGCATCAAAGGTTATTTTCAAGGGGTCATCAGAGTCATTCAGGTGAGTACATAAGCCAATTTTCCTTTCTTTATCACCAAAATAAGACAACTCAAGGAACATAAGGTACGTACAGGTTATATGGGTGTTTAAACATTGCCACGAGGCTTTTGCATTACCAAAATTTTGAATTTCCATGTGTAGTATCAATGCATGAGGGTTTGGTATCAATGCCTAAGGTATGGTATCAATACCTAACATGATTGTATCGATACAAGTCTTAACAGTAGCTAAAGTTATGATTTTTGGCGAGATGTATCGATACACAAGCACGAGTATCGATACAAATCCATGGAGTATCGATATAAGACTCTAAGTCTCGAGACTAGAAATAATTTTTTATTTTTAGTATCATTACACACCTCTTTGTATTGATACTCAGGAAAAAAATTGCCTTGTGTATCGATACAACATGCTTTGTATCAATATAGTAAGGCATTTTGCCTTGCTCGAACCATTTTTAAACCTTCAAAAATCTGATTCAAACATGTTTTTAGCACTAATAAATCATCATAAAGCATTACAAACCTTAGTTTTGGACCAGTGACTAGATTTAAACAAGTTTAGGGCCCAAGCAACCAATGCAAAAGGTCATTTCCATAAAAGATTTGGTAGTTAAAGGGTGGTAGGCATATAGCAGTTGGGAGGCTATTGCAACCTTTTTGATTTCTTTCTCAGCATGGAAGAACCAATAGCAATAGGGGGTAGATTGACCATGTTACATAGATGTCTCCTTATGTAGAGAAGAAAACACAATAATGCCTTTGGTTTGTCTCATAAAGCCATTGGCTTAGCACGAAGATAAAGGGAGAACTCTCTTAGAAAAAAAGCCTTCCACCAAAAAAAATCTCAAAGCCATTCCTAAAATTTCTCTAGCCATTCTCACCCTTAAAAACATTTCAAAAAACACTATTTCATTGACCTCTATACTCCATTCCTGTAGCTACCCTAAACCACCACTGAAGATCTTTAGTGGATAGGCAATAATATGCTTCCTACTAGTTTCATTTTCTTAAGCATCTTTATTTCTAACCTCTGAATTATCTTTTTTCTTTTGCATCTTGGACATGGGCTTGTTTTCTTGGTAATCAGTAGCGAATCCATTAGCCTTTGAGTACAATAGCCTGATGTAAACCTTCTATCCACCGATGATCCTGCATAGTTAATGTCTGTATATGCCTTAAGTAGCACACTAGTATTTCTCTGAAACATATTTCTTTTTCCAAGATTAGCTTTCAAATAGTGTTGGATTCTGTAGACTATCTGTAGGTGCACCTCTCTTGGATTTTACATAAATTGACTGACTATATTTACAGCATAAGCTATGTCTAATCTTGTGTGTGAGAGATAAATTGGCTTGCCAACTACCTCTGGTATATTTCTCTATTAACCATAGGATCCTATAATACTTTTCCAAGTTTATGGTTTAGATCAATCAGTGTATCTGTAGGTTTCCAAGCTAGTTTTCCTATTTCTTTCAAAAGATAAGTAACATATTTTTCTTGAGATATAAAAATCCCTTGCTTTGAATGAGCCACCTCAGTTCCTGGGAAGTATTTTAGTCTCTCTAGTTGTTTTATTTCTAACTCCTTGGTCAGACACTGCTTTAAAAGGTTTGTTCAATTTCATCATACCCGGTAACAATGATATCATTAACATATACTAGTAAAGCTATCACTTCCTCTACCTTTGAGTGTTTTACAAACAAAGTATGGTCTCCCTAACTCTGTCTATGCCCAGGAGCAAGCATTACCTTAGCAAACCTCTCAAACTAAGCTCTTGGGGATTGTTGAAGACAATACAATGCTTTCTGTAATTTGCAGACCTTATTAACTCCCAAAGTTTCTTCAAACCCAAGTTGAATCTCCATGTATATTTCTTCCTCTAAATCACCATGTAGGAATGCATTTTTTACATCATATTGGTGTAGATCCTAACTAAAGTTTGCTACCAATGACAATAGGACCTTTATCATATTCATTTTCAGGACACCGAGGTAAAGGTTTATTGGTAATCTACCTTATAGGTTTAAATATAACCCTTGGCACCAACCTGGCCTTATATCTTTCAAGTTTTCCATTAGCTTTATATTTCACAGAAAAGACCCATTTGCAACCCACTAACTATTTTCCCTTTGCTTATTTTGTGATCTTCAAGGTTTTGTTTTTCTCCAATACATCTATTTCCTCTCTTATGGCTTTCCTTCTTTCTTTATGAAACAATGCCTTAGATAGAGTCTTACGAATAGAGATACTATTTAAATTTAAGAGAAAAGTTTTATAGGACGGTGAAAATCTATCAAAGGATACAAAATAGGACAATGGATTGCAATAAGTAGGTCAAGGTTAGCTTTTTCATCTTTTGATAATATATTTTCAATTTGAGGGAGCAGATGGGTTTAGAGCTTTGCCTTTTGAATACACCTGTTTATATCTTTAAGTCATAAATAGGGGGTTTTTATGGGGACAAAGGTAATGACTCAATCTACTTTTAAGATTTAACTTATTGTAGTGACTGGTTTTGGTTTCTAGTAATCGAGACTAGTATTGAGGTTCAACTTGTGGCAGTGATTGGTTTTGGTTTCTAGTATGTAAGTGAGACTGGTTTTAAGGTTCAACATAAGGTAAATTAAGAGTAGGCAAAGATAGTAAAAAAATAGTTTTTGTTTTTATCTCCTAATGAATCCTCCCCTAAAGGTAAGGCTGGGTAAAATAAGGTTTTTCTTCTTCAAATGTAACATCACCAGTGATAAAAAAACTTCTTTGTAGGTGGATAGTAGCATTTGTACCCATTTTTAGTTGGAGAATACCCAACAAATATAAATTTTATGGCTCTAGGATCTAACTTTCCCCTATTATTACTATGCACATAAGCAAAGGAAGTACACCAAATGCCTTGGGCTGAGGCAATTGGAAGTAGTAAAATTCTGGTAGAATTGGGAAAAGATTTTTATTTGTGATTTAGACTCTAAAGACTTAAAGGTAGTCTATTTATGAGATGAGTGGCTGTTAGGATAGTTTCTCCCCAAAATATCTTAAGAACATTTTGTTGCAACAAAAGAGCTCGTGTACCAGCTAACAAATGGCAATTCTTTCTCTTAGCAACCCCATTCTGTTGAGGGGTATTAACATAAGAGGATTAATGAATTATGCCCTCTCATTCAAAGTAAGGTGTTAGAATCTGATTAAAATAATCCTTGACATTATCAGGTCTTACTCTCTTCACTTTCATCCCAAACTAGTTTTGGATCATGTTAATAAATTTAAGAAAGATAGAACTCATATCAGATTTGTGTTTAAGTAAATAGATCCAAGTTACACTAGTACAATCATCAATAAATGAGACAAACCACCTTGAACCAGTCATGCTAGGAATAGTAAATGAACCTTATATGTTAGTATGATTAAAAAAAGGCTTTGAACATTTTTTATTGCTAGTAGGAAAGGACACACTTTTATGTTTTGCATACCCACTCACATTTTAGTGAAAGTCCTTAATATCTAATCCCTCAAACAAGGTATAAAACATTGTTTTCAAGATTTAAATAAAAAGAATGCCTATAATGATAATGATAGAGCCAAACAACATCTTTATTAGAATTAGACAAAAGAAAAAGAGATTAGCTACCCTTGACACTTTTTGACTGATTTAATGATTCAAGCTAGTAAAGTCCAACTCTTTTCTTAGCAACTCCAATCATCTTCCCTGTATTTTGGCCTTGAAATACACAATAAGGTAGGTAAAATGCAATAATACAGTTCAGATAATTAGTAAATTTTTTAATAGAGACTAGATTGGTGGAAGCTTAGGAACATGGAGCACATTCTTAAAAGTAATCTGAAGATTAATTTGGATGTCCCCTAGACCTGCTATAGTGGTGAGAGACCCATTAGCTACAAGAATCTTCCTATTACTATGACAATGAGTGTAATTCTAAAATTTTAAGAGTTGGTCATATGATCTATGGCTTCAGAGTCAATGATCAGGAGTCTGTGATGACTCTATCTAAGGCACTTAGTCTATAAGAAAAGATATGTTTACCTGAAATTGCTAGGGAACATTTGTCGCTAGCTTTGGACTTACTCAAGGATCCTAATAGTACTCTTTTTTGTTCTAGAGTTATTTTAGAATCCATTGAGGTTAAGTGAACCTAACTTTGACTTTTTTTATCCTTTTTTTTATCCCCACTTTTGGCTTGCGGTAGTAGGCTTACCATTTAGTTTCTAGCATTTTTCTTTAGTATGTCTAGGCTTATTGTAGTAAGTGCACTCAGAAGGTATCTTAGTCTTAACCATGTTTCTTTAGGATAGGATGAAATGGGTTTAGGCTATTAAGCCCAAAGAAGAGCTTGGAAAAAATAGCAATTAAGGCCAAAAGAGAAAAAAAAAGGAAAAATGGCTATTAAGTCTAGAAAAATATAGATATCCGAGAATTCTACAGCTTTAATGCCATGTCAAAGTTAGAGGTAAAATTTTGAGTTTTTTATCTCTATTTCATAAGTCTATTAGAGATAATTTATACAAGTTTTCTAATAAGCTTCTAACTAGGATTAGCTAATTTAAAAATAGATAACAATCCCCCATGATTTTAGGGATTTACACATAATTTATAGTTAGCATATATCTTATACAGCTAATTCTTATCTACAGCTTATTCTCTTAAAGTCTAGGCAGTAATTATGGTCTTCTAACAATCTTCATATCCACTATGGACTTCCCCCTTACAAAGTAAGCCAATTTCATCATATTATGTCAACAACCACAACTATTCCAACTTGTGGACATTCTTTACCATGCAATGCCAAGGATAAGTGCACAAAAAATTTTGATATTCAAACATGAATAAGTGTTAAAATGCAACATAAGTGTACCTCATTGCCTATTGCCTATTGCCTGATATTTTGCTTCTCGTTTGATCTATGTTAAAACAACTTAGCTACACCTCTCCTCTCATAATCACGTAATGAAAGAAAACATTTAATTTTAGTTCAATTGTAAAATCTACAAGCACTTTTTATCACAAATCATCACCTTGAACATGTTTAGATAGAATGGTTTGTTAGGATTCATCTTTCTCAATTCTGGTAAATATATGCAAAACTTACCAATCATGGGGAGTAAATTACTCAACCTCATTGAACCAAAAACATGAGAACAAATTTGACGATGGGGTGTATGGTCTAACAATAAACCAACCTTTAGGCAGATCTACATACACAAATAGCACGCATTACAAACAATAAAGTAATCGCCAAATAACTTAAAGGTGTATGTACATTTGCATACATGCATGTGATTGCAAGCATCCAAATGTGCTCTAGTGTACATCTTTGTAAAAAAATATCTTACTGCTCGGAAGAAGCTTCTTAGGATTTGAAGAGTTGAATCTTTTCAGCCCATTAGCTAGATAGAAATCAAATTGCTCGTTGATGATAGTATGATTATACTTTCCAGCTTTTTATTTTATGCAACCTCTTCCCAGACACAATGTCAGTCGTAATGATTAGAAATAGCATACTCATGACCTTTACGCCACAAAAAGTACTTTAAGAGTTGTAAAGGGTCACGCTATAAGCGTAGTTTACTGTCCAACCAGATCGAGTACCTAAGACCAGAAGATTAAGCAACAAATGTCAATCCTATTTATATAATATTACCTAGAAAATAGATAATTATGTTAAACAACATACCACCTTGGAGCTAGAATTAAAAGATATCCAACTAAATGATAATAAAATTGGCTGAAGATTTGCGCTTTACTTAGAGTAAGTTATCTTAAAAGACAAATTTGTTCATGAAAACAAAGTGACAAAATGTTGAATAAAAAAACAAATAGAATGGTTAATCAAGGTTGGACTATTTAAACCTAATAATATTTTAACATAAAACTACATATATCATCAAACAGAACAAGAAAATCCTAAACTAATTAATAAAAAATCTTAAACCTAAAAAAAAAAATTAGTGAATCCATAATAAAATAAAAATTTCTAAATGCCTGTTCAAACCTTGCAGAAGGAAATAGTCAATGCAGTAACAATTTTGGTATCTTGGCTACCATCAGGTGATCGACCTTCTGAATAAAGAGTATGCATCATGACTTCATCCATGAACATAACAAAGCAGACATTTTTCCTCGATAATTGAGTAACCTAAAATAGGAGAAAATAATCATTGAACCATTGTTATAATTCAAATCATAATTTTCTTAAGTAATTCAAAGAAACATATCACAAATACAAATTTGGCTAAGCATGATAAACCTTTAAAGAATATATACCTGTAAAATATATATATGAATGAAATTATGCAAAGAAATACTCCAACAAATACAAAATGATGATTAATAGAAATGGCAGCTCTTTCATCTCAATTAGATTATGTGCCACTCTTTCCAATAGGGCAAGGGCTTTTGGTTATAGAGTATAACAGAGCAATTATTAAGGTTTTATAATCATGTCTTTACCAAAGGTCAGGGAAAACATTGCTTTAAGTGATAACTCTATAGAATAGAGTTATTTAATCTCATTATTCATATTAAATTAGCTAAGTCTTAGAGATTTTTATTTAAATTTTGTTTATAAAATTATTATTTTATTTATTTTTAGTAGTTTTTAATTTAGTATTATTTACTTTCCTTATATTTTAATTACTTAGGTATTTAAATACTTTTCATATTTTTTGCAGGTAAAAACCTAAAAGTGTTTTCAAAAATGCAATAACTTAATCAAGAAGCAAAGTGACTCAATTAAGCAAAGTGATTGAGTTTGGCAATTTCCAAAAATAATATGTTTAAGCTACATGGAGATCAAATTTTTACCTTTAGGGTTTTGCCTATAAATAGGACTCTTAAGATTAGACTTAGAGATATCCCAACTACTAAATAGCTTTATTTTTCTCTACTTCTCAGGAGAAAGTAGCCATCATAATATTCAAGAAACTAGAGAGATTTTAGATAAACTTGAAGATAAAAAATCCAGCTAATCTTAGTTTTTACTTTCTTTTTACTCTTTTTATCTTTCTTGCATTATTTATGATGGTAACACTTCTTGGTTCCATATTTTTATTATTTATTATGAACTAGATTTATTTTTCTAAAGTTACAATGGAACTCAATATGCAATTTGGATTATTTTATTTTTTTTTATTTAATGATTTTTTAAGTTGTCTGCTCAATCTTTTTTTTTAATACTTCCAAATGCTTAATCACCAATTAGATTGATTTGACAACCTTAATAAACTTGAAAAAAGGAATTTTGTGTTTAGACCTAGATTAAATGACATATGTTTCATTATCAATTATTAGGATGAATAGATTTGCATTTTAGATAGAAATATACGAGCATGCCGTATGTAACCAAATTAGAGTTTAAGCTTAATGAGTTTCTTTTAATTCAATTTGCATAAGAATATAGTAAATTGATTAAGAGAAGATATTTTTATAAGACTGTCGAAAGATACTTATAGACAAATTAGAATTATAGGTTAATTTTCATATTCTTTCATTTTTTTATAAACTCTAAAGACAATGTTTGTTTTAAGTTTTAGGGTGAGATTATAATTTTGTTAGTGTTGAAATAGGCTAGGCTAGTTGATTCTTGCATAATTTCTTTCATATTCTTTCATTTTTTTATAAACTCTAAAGACAATGTTTGTTTTAAGTTTTAGGGTGAGATTATAATTTTGTTAGTGTTGAAATAGGCTAGGCTAGTTGATTCTTGCATAATTTCTTTTATCTTTGTTTTTACATTTTTTTGCTAAGAGTCTAGTATGATTGAGATGTTTATGCTTAATATGATAAGATCCTTACCTGATGATGAGAACTTAGTTATTGATTTATCTTGGTTCATGGGAACATATAAGCATAATTTAGATTCTTTTGTTTTTCTCATTGTTAAAATGTGTTTTTTGAAAATTTTGAGCACCTAATCTCTTGCATTGATTTGTATTGCTTATTTGAAGACTGTTTATATTGATGTAAATTACAATTATGTCTAGAAGCCTAAAATTTATTTGATTCTCTTTTAAGGCAAAATTCTAGACAAAACTAATTTAAAGAGATGATTTAAGCCATCTTTGGATCGTTTAAGCCCTTTTAAGCCTAACTTTTTATATAATTATCCTAGTTTACCCTATTTGAGCCTAATTAATATATGTCTTTTTCTTTTAATTATCTCATATATTTTAGCCTAGCTTATTAAGAAAAACCATGATCAACCTTCATTACATAGGCATGAGCATGAAATTTTTTAGAAAATATAATAAGCCATGTTTGAATTGTGTTGTATTAGTGAAGCATTAAAAAATGAAAAAAATAAAAAAAACGTAAAAGTGTGTAAAAGAATAAAATGGCATGAAAAAGAAAATGTCACAAAATAATAGGTATGTGTTTCAAATTTGTTATGAAAGGCTCGATAAAAAGTTTGGAACAATGAAAACTGTCTATAGATGAATTAAGCCAAAATATATCTTTTATCCTACCTTTACCTAGCATTTCATTACAAGCTTAATCTAGTCCTACATGATCTTTGATAAAGTATTGGTCTATATTAGTGGAGAAAGAGTGAAAAGCAAACCTACGAAAATCTAGTATTAATTCGTAAGTTTGCATTGGCATAAATTTATTCCATTTGCATGCAATGATTTGCAAAAGGATTATTTAGATACGTACCAGAAATCCATTCGAAGCATTAAGATTTATAATTGAGTCGAAGCATGAATTTGAATTATGTTTGTATCTACTTTTAGTTGAAATAGTAAGATAACTTTTGGGGAAAACTAAGGTAATTATCATTTAAGTACATTCATCTCAAATCATGTTTTATTTTATTTAGTTCCAATCATTTAGTTTTCTTTCTTTCTTTTGCTTTGTTTTACTCGAAGACTAACAAAATCTTAAGTTTGATAGTGTGATAACTTTATAAAATAAAGTTATTTAGTCTCATTATTCATATTAAATTAGTTAAGCCTTAAAGACTTTTATTTAATTTTATTTATAGTAGTATTATTTTATTTATTTTTAATATTTTTTAATTTAGTATTATTTACTATCCTATTACTTAGTTACTTAAATAATTTTCATATTTTTATAGCTCAAAACCCAAAAAAGTTTTCAAAAGTGCAACAACTTATTCGAGAAGTAAAGTCAACTCAATCAAGCAAAGAGATTAAATTTGGCAATTTCAAAAAATAATATGTTCAAGCTACGTGGAGACCAAATTTCTATCTTCAAGGTTTTGCCTATAAATAGTACTCTTAAGATTAGACTTAGAGATATTCTAGACATACATAGTTTTATTTTTCTCTAATTTTCAAAAGAGAAGATCAGCCACCATAATATTCAAGAAGCTAGAGAGATTTTGGATATACTTAAGATAAAAGATCTAGCCAATCTTAGTTTTCTCTTTCTCTTTACTCTTTTTATCTTTTTTGCATTATTTATAATGGTAAAACTTCTTGATTGTATATTTTTATTACTTATTATGAACTAGATTTAATTTTTTAGAGTTATAATAGAACTCAATATGTAATTTGGATTATTTTATTTTATTTTCTTGATTTAATGATATTCGAGTTGTTTGCTCAATCTTTTTCTTAATACTTCCATATGCTTAAGCACCTATTAGATTGATTTGGCAACCTTAATAAACTTGAAAAAAGGAATTTTGTGTTAAACTTGGATTGAATGACATATGTTTCATATTCAATTATTAGGATGAATTGATATGCATTTTAGATAGGAATATATGAGAATGCCATATGTAACCAAATTAGAGTTTAAGCTTAATGAGTTTCTTTTAATTCAATTTGCATAAGAATATAGTAAATTGATTAAGAGAGATATTTTTATAGGACAGTGGGAAGATACTTATAAATAAATTCGAACTATAGGTTAACAACTTATTATCATTAGCCAAGTTAAGAGAGTAGGGTTTTATTTAGATGAAGTGTTGGATGAAATTGTAATCCTTAGCATTATTATTTATTATTTGCTTTATTATTATTATTATTATTATTATTATTAATTTTTAATCATTTGCTTGAATATGATTAAGTTGTTTTAATTTCAGTACTTAACAAATTTAGTATTAACCCCTTATAAGATCGACACTCTATTTTATCATTGCATTATTTATTGTGATGCGTACACTTGCATGGTTAATTCCAACATGTTTTTGGCGCCATTGCCAACGAGTTTCTTATTCTTATTATTACTATTACATTCTAAGTAAAAATAAATATATATCTATTATTAAGTTTGTTTTAATTTTTTCATACCTTTCCACCAACTTTGACAAGCATATAGTTCGAAAAGAATGACTAGAGCTTCGTTTGAGTTTCCTTTATCAAAAATAAGAGTTTTTTATTCTTTCATTTTTATTTATAAACATTGAGGCAATGTTTATTTTAAGTTTGGGGGTGAGGTTATAATTTTGTTAGTGTCGAATTAACTAGGTTAGTTAATTCTTGCATAAATTTTTATATTTTTTTTTTTGCATTCTTTTTTTGCTAAGAGTCTAGTATGATTGAGATGCTTGTGCTTAATATGATAAGATCCTTATCCAATGATGAGAACTTAGTTATTGATTTATCTTGATTCTTAGGAAAATATAAGAATAATTTAATTTTATGATTAGATTCTTTTGTTGTTCTTACTACTAGAACGTGATTTTTAAAAATTTTAAGCACCTAATCTCTTACATTGATTTTTATTGCTTATTTGAAGACTGTTTATATTGTCATAAATTACAATTATGTTTAGAAGCCTAGAATTTGTTTGATTATCTCTTAAGGTGAAATTTTAGACAACACTAAGTTGAAGAGATGATTTAAGCCATCTTTGGATCGTTTAAGCCCTTTTGAGCCTACCTTTATATATAATTATCCTAGTCTACTCCTTTTGAGCCTAATTAATGTGTCTTTTTCTTTTGACTGCTACATATATTTTAGCCTAGCCTACTAAGAAAAACTATGATCAACCTTCATTACATATGCATAAGCATGAAATTGTTTTTGAAAATATAATGAGCCATGTATGAATTGTGTTGTATTGGTGAAGCATGAAAAAAAATGAAAAAAAAAAGAGAAAAAATTGGAAAAAAAATAAAAACACATACAAAAGTGTGTAAATAAATAAAATGGCATGACAAAGAAAATGTCATGAAATAAAGGGCATGTGTTTCAAACTTATTGTGAAAGGCTTGATAAAATATCTGGAACAATGAAAACTGTCAATGGGTGAATTAAACTGAAATATATCTTTTATCCTACCTTTACCTAGCCTTTCATTACGAGCTTAATAAAGTCCTACATGATCTTTTTTAAAGCATTAGTCTGCATTAGTGGAGAGAGAGTGATAAGCAAACCTATGAGAATCTAGTATTAATTCATAAGTTTGCATTGGTATAAATTTATTCAGTTTGCTTGCAATGATTTGTAAAGGGATCATTTACATACACACCAGAAATCTATTCGAAGCATTGAGATATATGATTGAATCGAAACATGAATTTGAATTATGTTTGTATCTATTTTTAGTTGAAAGAGTAAGATGACTTTTGAGGAAAACTAAGGTAATCATTATTTAAGTACATTCATCTAAATTCATGTTTCATTTTATTTCATTTCGTTGGTTTGGTTTTCTCTCTTTCTTTTGCTTTGTTTGCTCAAAGACTAATAAAATCTTAAGTCTGAGAGTGTGATAAATCTATAAAACAGAGCTATTTAGCCTCATTATTTATATTAAGTTAGTTAAGTCTTAAAGATTTTTATTTAAATTTTATTTATTATAGTATTATTTTATTTATTTTTAATAGTTTTTAATTTAGTGTTATTTACTATCCTATTACTTAGTTATTTAAATACGTTTTATATTTTTGTTAGGTCAAAACCCAAAGAAGTTTCCGTAAATGCAACAACTTAATCGAGAAGTAAAGTCAACTCAATCAAGCAAAGAGATTAAATTTGGCAATTTTAAAAAATAATATGATCAAGCTACATGGAGACCAAGTTTCTATCTTTAAGGTTTTGCCTATAAATAATACTCTTAGGATTAGACTTAGAGATATCCTAAATACTATATAATTTTATTTTTCTCTAATTTTCGGAAGAGAATCAGCCACTATAATATTCAAGAAGCTAAAGAGATTTTAGAGAAACTTGAAGATTAAAGGTCCGACCATTCATAGTTTTTTTTTTTAACTTTACTTTTTTTATCCTTCTTGTATTATTTATGATCGTTAAACTCTTTGGTTTTTTATTTTTATTGTTTATTATAAATTAGATTTATTTTTTTAGGGTTATAATGGAACTCAACATGTAATTTGGATTAGTTTATTTTCTTTTCTTGATTTAATGATATTTGAGTTATTTACTGAATCTTATTCTTAATGCTTCTAATTGCTTGATTGCCAATTAGATTGATTTGGTAACCATAATGAACTTTGAAAAGAGAATTTTGTGTTCAGACATGGATTGAATGACATATGTTTAATATATTAGAATAAATTGATCTACATGTCAGATAGGAATATACGAGCATGTAATATGTAACCAAATTAGAGTCTAAGCTTAGTGAATTTCATTTAATTCAATTTGCATAGGAATATAGTAAATTGATTAAGAGAGAGATATTTTTACAAGACCATTGAAAGATACTTATAAATAAATTAGCACTCTAACTTAACAACTCATTATCATTAGCCAAGTTAAGTAAATAAGGTTTTCTTGAAATGAAGCGTGAGGGAAATTGTAATTTTAGGCTTTTATTATTTATTATTTGCTTCTTTTATTGTTGTTGTTATTATTATTATTATTATTATTATATTTAGTTTTAATTTATAGTTTTTAATCGTTTGTTTGAATAAGATTAAGTTGTTTTAATTTTAGTACTTAATAAATTTAATATCAATTTCTTGTGGGATCGACACTATTTTATCACTATATTACCTATTACGATACGTGCACTTGCATAGTTAATTTTGACAACATTAAGTTGTCTAACACAACCTCCAAAACATTTATTAAAATATTACTACTTAGCATTTTATAGCTAAGTCAGTTTATAGCTATCAAATCTAGTCATTATGGAAATATCAGCCACCCCTGGTTTTAGGTCTCGATTATCCTCATTAAGTCCACCAGCAAGGACCTCAAGCACCAATATATTCTCCTTATCAAAATTAAAGGTAAAATTTCAATCTCAATATATCTTATTCATGATGAACACCCCCTAGAGACCTTTTATACACTTCATATTATATAGGTTACTAAAAAGATAAGATTTGTTAGTTTAAGAATCCCATACTTTTAGAGATTAATATCTATCTACAGCTAGTGTATATTTATACTAACATCCTATAATTAAGGCCTTAATTTATCCTAACAAGTAATTCGAATTTTTACAGCTAGCAGTTTCTCTAACACCCCTTTAAGCTACACAATATATATCTTCCAATCTCAGCTTGGATATATACTTCTAAAAACTTGCAACATTTAGACCCTTAATGAACCCATCAGCCAATTGGTTTTCAATAGACACATAGGTGCGTAGATCAGTCCACTTTTAATTTTTTTCTTCTATAAAATACCAATCCACTTAAATGTGCTTAGTTTTGTCATATTGTACAAGATTATAAACAATATTTATAGCTGATTTGTTGTCACAGTATAACCTTATATGCCATTCTATTTAATTTTTAGATCATTAAGTAGTATCCTTAACCATAATAACTCACATATACCTTCTGCCATTGCTTTAAACACTACCTCTGCACATGACCTTGCCATAACATCTTTTTTCTTGCTCCTCCATAAAACCAAATTTCTTCCAAGGAAGGTGTAGTACCTTTATGTGGAGCTTTTATCTATAGGTGATCCTGTGTAATCTACGTCTGTATAAGCTTCTAGTGCTATCCCTGTATTCCTTTAGAATAGAATTCTCTTTCTGGGATTGTCTTTTAACTAGTGTAACACCTTATAGATAGCCTATAGGCGTATCTCTTTCAGATTATGCATAAATTGTCTTACCACACTCATGGCATATGCTATGTCTGGTCTCATATGTCAACCATAAGATCATCTAGTGTTTCTCCAAGCTTTGGATCAATAATAGTGTCTATTAGTTTACAAGCTAGCTTTCTTGTTTTTTCAAGAGGTCTGTGACGTACTTCTGTTGTGAAATAAAGATACCTATTTTTAAATAAGCCATCTCAATCCCTAGGAAATATTTTAATTTCCCTAGTTATTTATCTTAAACTCCTTGTTTAAATAGTGCCTAAGTTGCTCTTGCTTACTTGAATCATCCCCAAATATAATTATATCATTCACATATACCAATAGTGCTGTCACTGCCTCTATCTTTGAGTGTTTGATAAACAAAGTATGGTTTCTTTGACTTTGTCTATATCCAGCAGGTAGCATAACCTTAGTAAACCTCCCGAACTAGGCTCTTGGTGACTATTTAAGCCTATACAAAGCCTTCTATAGTTTGCACACCTTATTGATTCCTAGCCTTTTTTTGAAACCAAGTGAAATTTCCATGTAGA
>JBBYHL010162534.1:0-16462 GCA_038381835.1 Adansonia madagascariensis | reverse complement strand
ATACAAAGCCTTCTATAGTTTGCACACCTTATTGATTCCTAGCCTTTTTTTGAAACCAAGTGAAATTTCCATGTAGAAAGGCATTCTTTACATCATATTGCTACATGTCCCAATTAAAATTTGCTATCAATGGCAATAGTACCTTTATTGTGCTCATTTTTGCTACTAAAGTAAAAGTTTCTTAATAGTCCACTTCATAGGTTTAACTGTACCCTTTGCCACAAGCCTAGTCTTGTATCTCTCAAGTCTTCCATCAACTTTGTATTTCACTAAAAACACCCACTAATAGCCTATTGCCTTCTTTCTCTTATGTAAATTTATGATTTTTCATGTTTTATTCTTCTTAAAAGCATCTATCTCTTCTTTTATAGCACTCTTTCATTCCTTTGAAGACAATGCTTTGGATATGTTTTTAGGAATGGCTATAGTGTTTAGCCTTAAAAGAAAAGATTTATAAGTTAAGGAAAATTGTTTAAAATATACAAAATGTGACAAGGAATGTTTAGTGCATTTTTTTGATTTTTTCCTAACTGCATTGGGCAAGTCAAGATTATAATTTTTAGATTGGGAATTAGGTTCAATCATAGTACTTACCTTATTCCTAGGATTAAGGGAAGAATCTTGAACATGTGCTAGGGTAAAAACTAGAGCTTTGCTTCTTGAGTACACCTATTCATATCTCCAAGTGTCTAGATAGGATTAGATTTTTTTCACAAACTTAGATAGTGGCTCAGATCTATTTTGAGTAGGGCTAGACATGTCATGATTAGAAGACACTGATTTAGACTAGTTTTGAGTTGGTTGGGACTCAGACTCATACCTATTTTGGATCCTATGTGCTAAATTAGATGGTAGAGACAAAGGTGACAAAAATACTTTTTTGTCCTTATCTTCCAATAAGCTTTCCCTATGAAGATAAGGTTAAGAAAAAATAATTTTTTCTCTTCAAAAGTAACATTGACAGATGTAAAAACCTTTTTATGGCTAGGTGATAACACTTGTATCCTTTTTAAGAGTAGCCTATAAATATATATTTAATAGCTCTAAGATCTAACTTCCCCCCTATTGTTATCATAAATGTGAACAAAAAAAATGCAGCCAAATATTCGAGAGGTAAGACCATTTGAGGTACATAGGTCTAGTAAAAGTGTGAGAGGCTTTACATTGGTGTCTCAAACTCTAGGGACTTAAAAAACAATATGTTTATAAGATAGGTTATTGTTAAAATAGTTTTTCCCCAAAACATTTTAGGTACACTATTGAAATAAGAGCTCTTATGGTGGTTAACAAATGGCCAATTTTCCTTTTAGTAACTCCATTCTATTATAGGATGTTGACATAAGAAGACTCATGTATGATTCCTTCTTTTTAAAGTAAAGAGATAAAGTTTGATTGAAGTACTCTCTAATATTATTAGATCTGATTTTCTTGACTTGTACCCTAAATTGGTTATGAACCATAGCAAGGAATTTAGGAAAAACAAAGCTTACATCAAATATGATTTTTAGAAGATATACCTAAGTTACCCAAGTACAATCATTAACAATAGAACAAACCATCTCAACCCTATTATACTTAGAATAGTAAAAGGCCCCTATATATTAGTATGGATTAAAGAAAAAGGCACGAAACTTCTTTTATTAGTAATAAAATTCGTTTGTCTTTTGCATATTCAAATACATCGCAATGGAATTCCCTAATGTCTAATCCTTCAAAAAAGCTAGGAAACATAGGTTTTAGAACCCTAAGAAAAGGATGACCAAATTTATAGTGATGGAGCAAAATAGTGTCTGGATTGGAAATAGACAAAAATGATAGGTACTAACAATATTTGACACCTTTTGACTGAATTATTGTCCCAAGATAGTATAACCCAGTTTTCTCTTTAGCACATCTAATCTCGTCATCGTGTCCTATTTCTAAAAGATACAATAAATAGGATAAAAAATGACAACATAGCTCAGGTAATGAGTTAACTTTTGAATTAAGACAAGATTAGTGAATAATTTAAAGACATGAATGGCCATTTTGAGTATAAACTTGGCTGTGAGTTAGATATCTCCCATACCTAGTAGTGAGAGACCCATCGGCTACTAAGATCTTCCTATTACTAGCATATGGAGTATAGGTTTTAAATTCTAAAGCAGAGTGTGTCATATGGTTTGTAGCTCCTAAATCAATGATCAATGAGATGTTTTTATTTGATGCATTTATACTATGATGGATAATACACTTACTGAGGAGTACTAATGTGCATGCACCATCAGTATTGGATTTGCCTAAAAAATAAAGCAATTTTTTGAGTCGTCCAATATTCTTTTACTAAATTCCTTGTTCTAAACAATGGGTTATGGTTCAGTTGATGTTAGGTTATCTTGGCTTTACCCTTTTTTTTTGTTTTCTTTTATATCCCTATTCTTGGCTTGATGTACTAGGTTTCTCGTTAAAGTTTTTAGCATTTTTCCCTGGTATGTCATGGCTTCTTGTAGTAGGTACACCATAAAGATTCCTTTTGATTCTTCCCTTGCCTTGACAATTTTGCCTTTCCACTGTCTTGTACCATAAAACTCTAACCCTTTGCCATCATGGCAAGCTTGTCTTCCACCTGATTGTTTAACATGACTCCTATTTAACTCTCTCAGCCAGAATCAAAGAGATAACTTCATTGAGATTTGGAACTTCTTCTTTCCTAAGAATCTGCGTTCAAACTTGATCAAATTCCATATTCAATCATCAAGAAAGTCATAGACCCATTCCTTCTAGATAATTTTTTTTAGGATAAAAACATTCTTCTGAACATCAGGTAGTGATGCATTGGCAGTGGTCAAGCTCCTGCCATAGAATTTGAAGGGAATTAGCATACTTAGCCACATATTTCGTGCCTTGCTTCATTGCACAAGCTTTGACCTTGATCTTGTAGATTTGGTATAGCATCTTTGGCCTTAGAATAGGTCATCTTACTATATTCCAAACTTCTTTAGCTGTAGACAAAAGCATGCAGGTATCACTTATCTCTGGTGTAATGGAATTCCATAACCATGATACAATCATGGAATCTACTTCATCCCATGTACTGAATTTTAGATCATCTTCTAGATCGATTCCTAGTAAATGGCTCAATTTCCCTTTCCTTATAGGTTTGGACAAACTTGGACTATTTAAAATAATTTTTTTCCATTCAATCTATACATGGATTAGATGTGTTATAACTCACTAGTTGGTGGATTAAGTGTGACTTCTTCATTGGAGACCTTGAACTCAGTCATATCTGGTTGGAGTAAAATTCTAAAAAAGGTTAAGAAAAAAAGCAATTAATGCTAAAAAAAACTTAGGTAAAAAAATGGCTATAAAGGCTACACAGAACAATTTCTAAAGAGAACTGAATGGCTCTAATACCATGTCAGAATTAAAGGTAAAACTTTAATCTCAATATATCTTATTCATGATGATCGTCCCTTAAAGACCTTTTATACACTTTACATTACATAGGTTATTAAAAAGATAAGATCTGTTTGTTTAAGAATCCTATAATTTTAGGGATTAATATCTCTCTACAGCTAGTGTATATTTATAGCTAACATCTTATAATTAAGGCCCTAATTTAACCTAATATGTAATTCAAATTTTCATAGCGAACAATTTCTCTAACACTTTTCATTTTTTATTTTCAAGCTATCCAATATCTTAGCTCTAGGACATAATCATGTCACCATAAACATATCAATCTCTTTGTTCAACATTCTTATCAGGATAACTTTAATGGTTTTGAGAATAGTAAATAAAATATGCTTATTTGACAACAATTTAAAAAATAAGGCTTTGCTTGGTGGATAGGAACTTAATAAGCCCTACATAGTGAAGCTTGTTGGAAAAGGTAATCATAGCTAGGGTTGAGGATAGGGATTTGAAAGATTGCAACCATGAAGCCCAATCCTTGCCTTCAATCCAAATTATTGCAGTGAATATAATGTTTGTTTAAAGGAAACTTTACCAGCTCAAAGGTTGAATAAAGTATTAATATGTGGGAACAGAAATAATGCATATAGAACCTACTTCAGCTTCTTCTACTAAAGTTTTTTTTTCTTTATTTACTTTCCTTCAAATGTTTTCGTTATTTAACCTTGTGTATTCTCTAAATTGATGTAGCCTCCAATATTCAAGAAACTTGGAAATTGCCATAGAAAAATGAAAAATAAAAACTTGTTGATTCTACAATAAAGTCATAACTCTAATACAGACATCAACATGTCATGAGCACAAACAACTATAATTAGTGACACTCAAAAGAAGAGGATAAGCATGACCTAAGATAGTCTATAGAAAGAGATAATAGGGAGGAAGGAGATACAAAAGTACCAAATTAAAGCTTTACAAGGGAAAGAAAAGGAGAACAATAAAGAAAATGAAAACTTATTTCTCATCCTATATGTCTAGATACACATGTATGTATGTAGAAAGTTCTGGATAGGTATCATAAAGATGCTTGTTAACTAATGGTGCAAAAGTTAAACTTTAATGTCATGTTGTCACAAAGTCACTACAGCCAAATGCATTCATCATAAATAGTATTATTCAAGTCCAAATTAAGATTGGCTTAAAAGAAGAAAGAAAGAAAAAAAAGAATAACAAATAGAAATGCACATCTACTCTTAAAAACTGACATGCATACCCTTTTAATTCAAACTCAATAATAAGGGATAATGAGACTACGTTTTATTATCAGAAAAAGATTATCCCTATACCATTTGCCAGTAGGTATCCTTAAGCAATCTAAATTTTTAAAAATGCAAGAGATGATAGCAAATGTGGCACTTATTGATATAATTCACATCTTCTCTCAGATCAAAGCTAGTACTTGGATATTCATGAGGACCTCTAACAAATCCATAATTTATCTTTTGGTCATGTGTAAAAAAGGATGCCTCACGTTCTTGTAAACTTTGATGCCCAACAAATTTGGGCATCCATTATTCTTCTCTTTTAGGCTTCTTTTCCATTTATGTACACTATAAGAAAAATCATGAAAACTTTGAACTTTTTAAAGGCTCTACAAGGTGTGTTGAATTTAATAACTTCATCTCACAAGAGCTTAAGATTTAAAAGTAAAATGTTACTCAAGAAAAAAAAAGTAACTATAAGGAATGCGCAGGATTCAAGAGATAAAGAAACAAGACCACTGAAATCTTTAAATTCAATGAAGACCTTTATTTTTAAAGAAGAAAGAGGCGTGTAATAGTGTACAGGATTGATAACATGAATTTAATTGCATAGAATTTAACCACTTTTTGCATGCTTAGTCAATCAAATTTTTTTGTTATAGTAAAATGTAAAGATAAGCTTATCCATCTCTTGATCCAATCTATCTCATTTAGGACAACTAGAGAAAAATATAGTACTTTAAAAAGCATTTTTAGCTAGAAGGAATAATCATCAGTCATTTCCTAGTGTATACTTATTAATAAGAAAAGAAACTTCAGATGGAAACTATATTTGCCAAATGAAAGCATTTCAACAGGATAAATATTGGTAAAAGAGCATCAAATTAAAATAAATTAATTTTAATGATGTTATAATGGGCATTTTAATATTTTAAGTCATAATATTAAATTCAATGTTAGAATGAAGGTTAATAGAATACAGGCATTGTTATTTATGGAAATAGAGGTCATTAAAGGCATTATACCCCTTATTTAAACCAGAGAGGCATGTCGAATGCAACCTCAAGGTAGGTCCCCCTAGCATCGTTTGGCATTTGCAAAATTTTAAATTTTTGTAACATGGACTCTTCAATAATGGCTCTTATGCCCTTATTTAACATTTCATCAATAGGATAGAACACAAAATAAGTGTCCAATAGTTTATGTGGATAGATCCTCTATGACTGCTGTAATTGGAAGAAGATAAAGAAGAAGTTTGGTTCGCCTTTTTTTTGGTTTAATCCATAAAGTCACTCTTTTATTTCTTTTCAGCTTTCAACTTTTAATCTTCGTATTCTTAGTATTCAACTTCTCTTAAACAGCACCAATAATCCTCTAGATTGTTTAACTGAAGTTGAGGTAGTAATTAGAGATGATTGAAACTTTAATGGTGGTATAGGCAGTGTCAAGGCTAAAGCTATAGCAATTGTTATATTTAAATATGGGTTAGGCACCTATCCATTACTTTTTTGTCCATTATTTTCAAATACATTTATCAACACCATTCATATATATAGGACCTACTTATGAATTATCAAAGGAAAATCAAAGTCAAATTTATGGATGGTGATTAAGGTTGTATTGGATAGTAATCGATAAAAAAATAATAGAGGGGAGCCAACAATTTAAATATAATTACAATGATATAAATAATATATTAATTGAAATTAATTAAATCTACAACATATTTAAATATAAATAATTTACACAAAATTATATCAATATATATAGCAAAAAAATAAACATATTTACCTATGGTATTACATCATTTGCATTTATATATCTTTATTTAAGACATTGTTATAAGATGTATCCAAGTATCTATACATAACTTTTTATCCTTTTTAGACAACTTCGAAAACAAAAGATGACTCAAACATATTGGTATCAAATGCCAATACTCAAGTCCATGTAACCTAACTTCAAATCACAAGGCTTACTAAAGGTACATCATAACTACATCTAGCAATTCAGCATAAAACATGACATGTTTAATAAACACGAAAACAATGTAATAAAAACAATACGACAAGTTTAATACATGTATAGTATTAGTGTTTAGGATTTTGACACATCTGATAATTTTTGTTGTGTTTTTGTTTATATGGCTGATACAAAATGGAAAAAAAATGAGAGACGATATGCACACATGAATTGTTAGACGAAATCATGATTGAAATCCTCAATTAAGGTCTTAAATAGCATTTCTTATGGCACATTAGGATGTAAGGAAATATTAAAAGAATAGCATAATAAAAAAGGAATGCCCACATTGGGTAAAACTTATGTTGCTCTGACTCTTCATTTTTTTTGAAGTACCCGTATCCAATACCTATATCTGACAAATATCCAAATGTTGATATGAGGATATAATCCTCGAAGGAACCTCCAAATATAAGAAAATCTTGAAAAAAATAAATGTATCTATGTCGGATGCATACCCATATTCGATACTTACACTTGAGTTCAAATAACATAAGGTAAAACTTTTAAGCACACTCTAAATTATTTTTACTTTACTTTTAAAATATTTAAGAGACCAGATATTGTTCAGAGCCACTACAACTTAAAATTCCTAGATTTCTGCCACATATACTACCCATGGTACTCTACTAGATAAAAGTAGGTTTTGTAATTATATTACCTTTCTAAGAATGATCTCTTTTTTTATGCTTTATTGGGTACTTTCTTAGGCAAAGGTTTAATATTTTTATACCATTAAGAATTAAGAGTTCTAAAAGTTTACCAAATGCAACTTTACCAAGAATTTGTGTTCTTCATATGAACATTATTGAGAACTTAAAGCTCTAAGAATTTATGTGGTATGAAATAGTGGCTGATTTACGCATTTAATCATCCATTATGTTGCTTTAAAAAAAATATACTCATGAATTTTGTGTAATTCATAACAAACAACCCATATTGGATGCCAAAATTATGAAAAAAAAATGAGTAGGCCCATAAAACTTTCTTCTTTATTTCTAAAATTTGAAGGAAACCAGCTACTATCCATGTCACTGCAACTTTACAATTCTGCTTTAGTATCAAATATTAATGCACATGTTAGTAAAGAAAATTGGGGTCTCAACCTTATTGAAGGCTGCTTTACGATTAAGTTTTAGGTAACTTCTTTTTTTGATTTAATTACTTGCCACGAAAAATATTTAATTGTGATCTTGAGAACTAACAGCTCTGACTGTGCGCTGGGCCATAGCTCTAATTTAGGCGACACATTATCAAGAATTTAAAACTCTAAAAAAATATCTTTGGTATAAAGCCATCAAGAATTTCTGTTCTTAATCTTTCATCTCAAATTTCTTTTAGCTTTTGACCTTATATTCATATTTTCCTTCTAATTCCTTTTAAGCAAACAGGATTTCCATACAAGCCCCACCAACTGCATCCCAAACCTTAAAATTCTCCTAATCCTAATCATCCAAAGTTCTTTTCATATCAAGCCATAAACTTACTTCTATCTCATCGGTGAAGACAATATACACAATGCAAATTTTAAATTGAAATAAAAATCTAAAATCTAAGCAACGTTTGTTATCTTGAAATAAGCTGAATATAATAAGCACAGATAGACAAGTCTACATAAATCCACATACGTGCAATGACATCTGAGACGTACAATAAAACAATAAAATTACCTAAAAATTTGTAGCACCTTGGTTTTCTTTTTGAATCAGCTTGTGCCAGATTTATAACCAAGGCAACCGACATTGTGAGAATTAGCATCAACATCATCAAAATCTTGAGAGGCCTTCCTAAAGAAAATTGATTCTTCCCTAACCTTTTTGAATACATTATTATCATTGGTTTTAGCATTAAAAAAAGTAGAGGGCTCATTAAGATTTTCATCATGAGATTTTGTTTCATCTAGAATATCATCATTGCCATGTCCAAAATCATTATAATCTTCCATTCGACTATCACTGGAATCAATACCATCAATATAATGGTCATCAGCATCATCAAACTTATCATGCATTCTAAAGTCCTTCCTATCAAAGTGCTGATGGTTATTACCAAGTTCATTTTGTGATTTGCCCCCATTCATCAAAGATGCCTTATATTTTGCTTTATTCATTTTTAATTCATTGCGTCTGGGTTCATTGGACAATCGCACACCTCTACAATCCAGATCCCTATCAGAATCTAGGGAAGCCTCTTTCTCATTCTTCATTTTCTTGGAAACATGGCCACCATCAAGAGATTCAATGTTGGAATCCATAATATTGTTCTCCACCATATCCTTGTTGTAATCAATATCCCTTCCTCTATAATCCCTATCCCAATTTCATGAATCATAACCATAAGCTACTGATCCATTACCAAAATTAAGGATTGTAAAACTATCCATTCTTGTCATTTTTATGAGGAAATCAAAATCAACCTTCAAATCATCATCCACAGAATAATAACTACTTACCTCTACACCAATAAACATTTAGTTAATAAATTGCCTCAGTAATAGATCATGTGATATTTCATACTTGAAAACTTATAATTGATCAAAACATTCATTCTATTAACAAATAACTCATACAAAAAAAAGGTAGGTACTCCATTTATTTAACCAAAATAAATCAAATGCTTATTCATCAAATGACATGACAAAGTTGTACCAGAAAGAGAATCACATAATCGCAAAATCTAAACAATGCAGTTGCATAACATCCAAAACTTTAAATTATTTTTGCCAAAAAAGAAGAATAATTTTCTTCAAGTTTAATAATCTAAACTAATATGTAATTAAGACAATCTTATTTATCTACTGAACTACCAAAAGATAACACTAAGCTTATTCAAAGTTTTCTTCTTTCTGTTCTCTACAGTTCTTTGAATCCATCCAAATAATAAACCAACTAGCATTCATTTGTAAATAAGTAATTAATATACAAACATGTGCAGATAAGCAGTGGTCAAATTTCACTTTCTAACATTCTCTTAATGAAACAAATAATGAATTATTGAAAAGAACAAAACTTCTAAAACTAGCATAAAAATTTAAAACTGACGTTTACTGTTAGCATTATTGTCAGCAGATATGTAATAGTATACGAGAACAGTTACAATAAGCATGTGAGAAAGAATAATGATGAAAGAATCGATGGAGATACAGCGGCTCCTCTCAATGTGACCCGATCGATGCCATCGAGCAGCCTTATTTCCACCAACTCCGACGGCTCTTCGAACCCCAATGGCCACGTGATCCGACATTGTTCCATTACCCAAGTAGTACTGTTGCCTGTACCGAGCCATTCTTGCATTGTAATCTCCTCCTCTCAGTCTTTATCTGCTTGGATCACTGCCTTCTAGAGGGAAAAAGAAATAAACAAAAAAAAAATACTTTTTAAAAACATAAAGAGAAAAAAAGGAGAAATGTAACTATCATTTTTAGATAACATTTGCTTTAAGAGATGATAAGGAAGGATCTGAGATGGAGATCAAGCTTTCGGCTATTCTAAGTTTAAATGGAAACTAAGAGCATATTTTACTTTGATTAATTATAAGGATGTTTTGGGATTTTGAAAGATTAAATGAATAGTAAATTAAAATTTGTAAATCCTCCTCTGGCTTTGTTATTATGATAAGAAATATTGATGTTTTTCAAAGTCATGTGTGCTACACATAATAAATTATGTGCTTAATTTTTAATTTATTAAATAATAATCTTAATTAGTGTATAGTAAATATTATTTAAATTATTGAATTAATTAAAAATATATAATATTTTAGGAATTTAAATACTATAATAACAAAAAACGTTGAAATCATAATTAAAATACTTGTATAATGTTAAAAGTATGGGATTTATTAAAGATTAATACTTTTCGCTCTAACATTGACAATGTAATTATAGGGCTTTCATCAAAATCATCTTTACATAATTAGCTTTCATTTTCAACAAGATCTCTCTACAAAATTAATAGAATACGTGCCATTCTACAATTAAAAGTTATATAAAATTTATAATTGAAAAATGTATTATAAAAATTAAAATCCAAACATATTGTGAAAAATAAACACATACTTATCATTGATAATAATACCTCCTCTTTTTGTCCATCCTACTTTCATTTCTTTTTTCTTAATGAAAAATGTTGGTTTGGCATTAACAACAACACCAATAATATCTGGCAAAAGAATAAAATATATTATTACATTTGCTAGCCATATTAGAATCATAATATATAAAACTTTTTTTACAATGAAAACATACATATTTGTTTGTCAATGTGCTTTCTCAAATCATCAAAGAAAATAAAATCATAAAACAAAATATTTCTATAAATAAGAGAAGTTACTTCATTAAAAATGGTATATTTTGTTTGTGATAATTTAAGTTTATTATGAACATTAATAAACTTATCAAATGATATTTTAGCTACACCATTTGTAATAATGTAAGTCTTTTCCTTTTGAAAAATATCTTTAAACTTTGTTATAGCATCATTAAACTCATAGCTTGAATTTTGATTCCTTGAAATTTAAACATTTATTAAAAATAATTTGAAACAATATAAATTGAAAAGTTAATTTTAAAATTTAGGTGTCATAATATTACCTCATCATCAATCATATTTATTTTCAATTTATCCTCGATATCATTATCATTAGAATATGTCTCAACATTTCTTCTATGAAAAGCTATTACTTTGATGCTCTCTTCTTTTTGATATATTTTGTAAATTATTAATATTAACAATTGTCATTTAATTATGATAGAGATGTGTGAAACTTGCTTAGTATTATGGTGGTGAAATACTTGCCTTCGAAAAATTAAGATTTATGGTCATATCCTAAAGGTGATGTCTTGTATATACGGTGGTTTATCCTCATGTTAAAAGGGAATTGCTATTTCCCTTTCTCATGTGTTTGGCTTTTTTAAGGGTTGTTCTTAGCTTGTGATCCCTTGTTGTTTGTTGTCAGGGTTGGCAATTGTGTTTTTGACAACTTTTTAGATTCATTTTATTGGGTACGTTTCATTTAGGTTTCAAGATGGTACTATTATTTTTTGTTTTAGCTTTGTAACCTCTTGGCTATTATTAATAAAAGTGCTTTTTTACTTGAATAAAAAAAATCATTTAATCTTATTTCATGCTATTTTACACTATATTTAAAAATAAAACTATGTAGAAAAAAAAAACAATTAACAATGAAAAAGTAAAGAAGACAGAAATTAAAAAAATTACAATAAACAGAATTGACATGAATGCTATCTTGGATGATAATGAATCTATTTTATCGAAATATGGTATATAACTCTAATAATTAAGTGAGAATTAATCTAAAAATTATAACTCTAGTTTAATTGTTATATAAATGTAATACTAATTAAGTGAGAATTAATATAAAATTATAATAATTTAAATATGATTTTTGGATTTAAATCATTTTATAATATATAATATCACTAATTTTACAATACATAATATTAACAAGACGTGATAGATAATTATCATTAATTGTACAATATATAATAGGAATAAAACATGATCTTTTCAATATATTAGTATATAATTTATAATAATTTAAATATGATTTTTGAATTTAAATCATTTTATAATAGATAATATCACTAATTTTTCAATACATAATATTAACAAGATGTGATAGATAATTATCATTAATTGTACAATACGTAATATCAACAAAACATGATCATTTCAATATATCAATATATAATTTAAAATAAAATTATCTATTTTTAAATCTTAATTTAAATCTTATTTTATAATTAATAATTAAATATTATTTTATTTTCATTTTAGTAATATGACAAATAATAAAGGATAATTTTGTTAATTCAAAAGATTTTTCATATTCATGCTTTTATATATATATATATAGATAAACATTTCCTAATATCTGTCTGATGTGAAAAAAAATAAATAAGAAAAAATTAGGGTTAAATACATATTTGGTACCTATAGCTTATTATGATTTTATTTTGGTACCTAAAAATTTTTTTTATCAGTTGGTACATATACTTTGAGTCCATCTAACATGTTGCCTAAATGTCATATTTTGTTAAAAGAAAAGCTAACATGGCTTTAATGACCAATAATACTCGTCTATTTGGCCAAAAAAGCCATTTTAGCATTTATATTGTTTTGCCCTAATGTGGCTTAATGACCAGTAATACTTATCCATTTGCTTTCATTATATTTAATAATAATGTGTTAAAAATCATTTTATATTTTCTTCTTCTCTACAAAAATGACAACTTCTAATGTCTTTATTTTCTCATTAGGTTTGAAAGGTTTCGTAAGGATTTGAAGAGAAAAAAATAGGGTTTAGGGTTTTAGATAGCACCAAAAGCTAACGGAGGTGGCTAACTTGGATCTTTGTTTTGCATATAGAAAAGTACCACTTTATTATTGATGTAATGATGGAGCTAAAAAAAATTACTGCTAAGAAGACTAAAGGAAAAGGAGATAAAGTTGGCAAGGAGGATGTGAAAGGTGGTGGTAGAGAACAAGGTGATTGTTTGGACAGTACGAAAGAGAAAGTCACTAAGAAAAGGGTGGAAATGAAGGAAATAAGGAAATTGGCAGCGAAGAAGAAAAGGATTCCCCTTGACAGTGACATTGTTAATTAAGGTAACGCAAATATATATGAAAAATACAGCAAAATACCAACAAAGATTCATCCAAACACTTCGGCCTTAAAAAATATATATTTCTAGAATTTACAAAATGACCTTTAAACTTTGTAAAATTATATTTCAACCCCTATATAATAAAATATCACAAAACATCACAACAAATCATCAAATTACAAAACAAATATGGCAAAAATGTGTACAAAGGTTCCACCAAACATTTTTTGCCATAAAGCATAATTTATATTTTTTGTAACTTAGTGTATAAGCTTCCTAATTGCACAATGACCCCTTAAAGTGTTAAAAATGCCTAAATCATGTTTATAAACACACAAAATCAATTTCCATACAACCATGAAGCTCTTGGCCAAGCAAGAATGGTTCTTAAAAAAAAAATCAATATTTTACAATTTAGACCCTGTGTCTACTAATCTTGCAAAATAGCCTAAAAAATTAAAAAAAAAACATAAAATTATCATCAAAAAATAGGCACAAAATCATCATAAAAAATTCTAATAAGATTTGGCCAAAGTGGAAATCATGAAATATATGTATACTTATGTAAAAAAAAATCATGAAAACAAGCATAAATAATTATTATTAAACTTAAATAAAAGTAAAATCATAAAACAAATATGCTAGTATACTAATCAACATATTAATCATCAAAGTAACATAAAAAAGTAATTTAAACATTAACATAAACACAGCAAAACCAAAATCATAACAATAAGAATAATATTCTATATAAAAAAACAAGATTTAATAAAAAAACAAACAACAAATACAAAATAATTCTATGTTATCATGTTTAGCCTTTCAACATGGATGAAAATCTATGAGCCTTAACATGATTTTAACTTACAAAAATGAAGAATCAAGAGTAAAAATTAACAAAAAAATGAGAAATTTGGTAAAAAAATCTATCTTGAAAGCTTGAAAAACATGAGAAAATTTAAGTAATTTAATTGATTTTTAAGGTTTTTGGCTTATAAAAGCCATTAACCTTTCATGAAGGCTTCCTCTCTTTGTTTTCTAAAGAGAGGATTGACGAAAATGGTGAAGAAAAACCCTTGGCCGTTGGCTTCTCCCTTTTTTCATTCATTATTTTTCCTTTCATTTATTACATGTAACAATTTCTTATTTTTTTTATTTGATTTGTTTAAGATATGATTTAATTTTTGACAAATTGATTGAATTTAAATTTATGACTCTTGTTTCCTTATGAGTAATGTCATGCATGATATTGTGAGTGATATTTATATATAATATGTAAAATTATACCATAAAAATCAATTAGAAAGATTAAATTATAAAAATTAAAAAATATGTTTTTTAAATAATATTACAAAGGATTAATTTAATTCAATCTAATAATAAAAACAAGGAAAAAATTAAAACAACAAACTCATAAAATTTTATGAGAAAAACCTTTATAGGGAAAAAAATTGTTACATGTAAAAAAATGAAAAAAATCATAAAATAAATTGATTTTTTTTACAAACTAAATTAATATTAATTAAACAATAACATTTGAAGAATTTTTAAAATTATATAAACTTAAGAAAAAAATCCTACTAAAAAAATTTACAACGTAAAAAACTCTGCACTTCATAATCGGCAAAATTATAAAAGAAAATAAAAAATAATTAAAATAAAATGAATTTTCAAAATCGATTTAACATGGATTAACAAATAATATCTAAAGAATTTAAAAATTATAAACTAAGAAAAATCTTCCTAAAAAATTACGGAGTAAAAAACTTCGGATTTCAAAAATAGATGAATTTCAAAAGAAAAATGCAAAACGGATAAAACAAAAGGAATTTTCCTGATATGATTTAATATGAATTAAATAATAACAATAATTGCAGAATTTTAAAAATTATAAACTAAGAAAAATCTTCTCGAAAAAATTTATGGAGTAGAGAACTTTGTGTTTTGAAAATGGGAGGAAAATGTAAAACTTATAAATTGTTAACCTTGAATTCAGTTTTGATATAACCAACAAACTTAAGTTCAATTAATACTCGACCATGTATTTATGTTTAAATTGAAAAGAATCTTTAAAAATACTAAGGTTGTAATAATTGAGATGTGTTCGAGTCAAAAAAAAGATTTTAAAAACAAGTTTTGAAGACTTATAACGATACAAAGAACATGTGTATCGATACTATATATAAAACCCTCAAATGTATCGATACAATGAACATAAGTATCGATATAGGTTGCTTAGTATCGATACTGGCTCCCTGAGTATCAATACAAGGCTTGGCAGTAGCCAAAGTTTGCATGAAACCCTTAAATGTATCGATACAAGTGTGTATGTATCGATACATGTTGATAAGTATCGATACTAACCCCATGAGTATCGATACAGAGCTTGACAGTAGCCTACGTTTGGCTGAAACCCTCATATGTATCAATACAAAGGTATCAGTATCGATACAGCTTGCTCAATATCGATACAGCTTGATACTGAGATCCCAGTACAAGTTGTAACGGTCATTTTTTTGAGCTGAGTATTGATACTATTGGTATTGTATCGATACTATAGTGCGGGATTGAACGAAAATCAGCATTAATGAAGGCTACAACGGCTCTCCAACCACCACATTAAATGCCCAACGTCTATGAATCAATTTGCAGCTATAAATGGAGGTTCCAAATAGCTGAAGAGGTAGGGATGCAGACTTTATTAAATCATTGAACAATAAAAAGCTCAAAATCATCAAAATCATTATTCTCTACTTGTATCAACTCAAACTCTTTTAAGTTCATTTGTATCTCATACTTTCTGTACTAAAATTCCAGCAAACACCCACCTACTAGAGGTTTAACTAGTTTACAAAATTCTTCTTTCATTTGACAAAAAGGGGTTGAGTGAAAGTGAGTGAAAATACTTGAGAGTTTGTAGTATAATTCTCAAGGTATTTGAAATGTTCTATCTAAGCCTTAAAAGATAGTTCTGTAAAGTTATACCTTATCCTTAAAGGTGTGAATTGTGGAAATCACCTTGGTAAGAAAGTACCAAGAAGAGAGGATGAAGGTGCTGAATTAAAGAACCGAACCTTTATACATCCTTTGTTGATTTTTCTCTTTTCCTTATCTTGTTTAATTTTCAAATTTACAAAGTTTTTATAAAACCAAT
>JBBYHL010162108.1:0-22959 GCA_038381835.1 Adansonia madagascariensis | reverse complement strand
AAAAAAAATGGAGAAAGTAAAAGTTAGAGAGGAGGAACCAGGCCGAAGAAGAAGAAGAAGAAGAAGAAGAAGAAAAGGTCGTTTTTTATGTATTTTTTTTTTTAATATAAATGGTGAAAAGTGTTTTTCCGTGTTTTTTTTTTTTTCTTGAGAGAGAAAAGAGAGAGAATTCGGTGGCGCTCTAAAGAGCTTACAGCAACGAGAAAAAGCGAAAGACGAAAAGGAACAAGAGAGGGGCCTGAAAGAAGGAAGATCAGATATTAAAATATCAATTTTAACCTTTCCTACCCTCCTTTTATTATAAAAAACAATATAAATAAATATCACGTAAATTATTAAATATATAAATATATATATATATATATACACGAAAGTTTATATATAAAATATAATAATATTTTAAATAAAATTAAAGATGCTTAGAAATATACAAACATCCTTAAGTCTACTTTTGATTCGGTGATAAAAATCTACCCATTTGACTGTTTGACAGGGACAACGTTACTCTCTTCTCTTCCCCGTTCTCACACGTTGTATTTGTTATCCGTGTTTTGTCTCGGACGCGTTGTATTTCTCTTCCCGTCTTCACACGTTGTATTTGTCATCCGTGTTGTATTATTATTATTTTTTTTATAAATTTTGTTCTGTCTGTTTTTGCTGGCAATTCGAGAAATATTAGAAGATTGGAAGAAAAAAAAACGGAGACAGGAATATTGTAAGAAACTATTATTTTATATTTTAAAATTTAAATTTCATTAAATATGTTTTTAATATAAATATAATTACATAAATTAATTAAATTAAATTATAAGTTTTGTAACAAGTTTTGTTAACAAAATTTTAGCGATACTTTATATTTAGTTTATGAAATAGAATAGCTATTTTGTGATCATGAAATAAAATAATTATATGCATAATAGAATTATATAAAGAAGATTCGAATCTTCTAAAGTAATTTTTTATTTTATCTAAAGTTAAAATATCTATTAAATAGAAGACTCAAAATGACTATTCAGTGATTTCTCGAAATAAAACTATAATAGATTATTCCACGAAATAACCTTTCGATAAATCAAACAGTTCAAAAATATAACTTAATATTTTCATTATAATAAATCAAATATACTGTTAAAATTGCTATACATACATAATAATATTTTTATATAATGTATTAAAATAATAAATAAAATTATTAATAATTACATTTAATACAGTATTATTATTATAAATAACTTATTAATTAACTTTAAAAATGTCAAGGGACATTAATTAGGAAAATCTTCATATATTTATATGTTTTAAAAATTAGTTGTTTATTGTAAAAATAGTTAATAAATTATTAAAATAAATATTTAATATTTAATTATTACATAAAACATATGATAAATAATTGATTCTTTTTAAGAATACGATTACTTAAACATATAATAACGTAAAGGAAGTGATTCATACATAATTTTTAGTTAGATTGAAATTTTTGGAATATGAAAAAATTAAAGCTAGTGAGTTGAACCAGATACAGTGATACATTGTAAAGAAAATTAAATTATAATTAATGTATTAATTTCTTTAAATTCAATAAAAATATAATTAATGATATTAACATGACATGACATGATTTTAAAAAGTAAAATATTATATAAAAATTAAATTAAAAAACAATGCAAAACAAGATAAGATATAAAAAATAATATGGATAAAAAATATCTCAAAATTTATATAATACGAATTATTAATATATTAAAATTTTATATAAATATATAATACTTTAAATATAATTATGATATGCTAAAATATATTAACAAAAAATAAATTATTAAATTATTAAATCTAAATAAAAATAATATATAAATCAAAAAAACTTTCCAACGATTTTAATAAATAATCCTTAAAACAGTCTATACTTTTCTAAAATTACACGAAAGTGCATTAATTCATTAATAATGGACTGAAGAATTAGCGGCTTTGATGATTTGGTGGGACCTCCATTTCTTTGTCGAATTTGACTTTATTCAACTTGACTCAAAAATTTATGTTATTATAAAAAATATTAAAAATATTATTTTTATTAGTTAAATAATAATTCAACTTAATTCAAATTCGATTTAGATGAATTATTTGACTCTTTCAACAAATTTAATGCATAGAATAAAATAAATTTTACAGATTTTTTTTCCTTAACATTAATTTATTTCTATAAATTGACAGAAGGAAAATTATTTGATAAATTATTAATAAAATTTAAAAATTTCATTACTAAATTTAATAGAATGACATATTTTTGTAAGTGTAATGAAAAATTTTACAAAAGATTATTATAAAAACATACACTTCTTAATTTTTTAACTTTATTTATAAAATTTATAATTTTAGCCGATAATTTATTCGATAGCAAGATTAGATTATTGAGTAATTGACACATGGAATAAATGAACCCTGCTATTCATGACCCATGATACATGTGTCATGGGACAAATTTTTTTTTTTTTTAAGTGTTAAAAACTATTTTCAATAAATTAAAATAGTAAAATAGGAAATCTTTTTTAACAATGCAATATCCAAAAAGGATAAAAAATTCAAAAACAATTTGTGAGAATAGTAAAGCATATGTTAAAAGCGTTGATAGTTCGAGTTAGATTGACGTGGATTAACACTTTAAAAAATTTAGTCTCAATTCGATTTGAATTATTTATTTATTTTATATTTGTATATTAAAATATATGTATTGTTTTTTATGTTCCTTAAAATTAAATAAAAATATCATTTATTAATATAATTAAAAAAAAAGTTTTCTTTTTCAAATGAATATTTTTGTCAAATAGGGTTTTTTCATATAGAAATAAATATTTCAATAAAATTTGGCTTAAATATAAAAAAATTTAAACTAAATAATCATTCAAACTCCTGTTATTTTATTATAATCAATTAAGTTTTAAACATCAATTTTCCTGCTAATTAATCCCATTTATTATTGTTCAAGGGATGGAGAGTGAGAAAATTCTAACATTTTGGCACAGACGAGATATTCTAACAGTTCGTTCGTTATTTTTGATCGTTTAATCATCACGTTATTCTCCGACTGCGTGTTAGATTGATGACAACTTGCCTCCAAGGAAAGGATGCTTCTAACTAGGGAAAATGTCATTGTCCAGAAAAGAATCTTGCGTGTCTGGCTCTGAATTAAGGCAATGATCGATTCATTACTTGCTTTGGAGGTAAATCTCATCAACTTCATCCATCCAGCTTCATGCAGTTATATGTGAAGCATTTTTTCAACATTTCTGTATCGTATTACTATTATACATGCGCCAATGAGTTTGGTCAATGGTGGAGGAGTGTCCAAATGGCGTTTCAGAAGAGTTCTTCACATACACCCCCATCTAAGCTTGCAGTTATTAGGCTCAATGGCATTAAGTTAGTTAAGAACTTTGAACTTACCACTATGGTCTATAGGTGAGGGAAAGATTAAACCTATTCGTAAGTCATCCCGGATTGGATCATAAAAAAATATTTATGTTTGGTCTAAGTGAAGTCAGACAGATTATTTAATCTTTGAATAAATTTAGGAATGACTATGCTATGCTATTGCCATTTTTTTTCTTTTCGTTTGCATGCAAATAATAAACTAACAAAATAATGTTAATGGAAGGATTTATTGAATTGCATTCGTTACAAGGTATAATCCACTTTGTATCATATAAAAAATTTATTAGGAAATTTTATTTTGGTTCATCCAAATCATGATTAAAAAAATTAAATCTGATCGGTTGTTTGAACCAAAAATTGATTGTTCATCCAGTGTATATTAGAACTGATTATTAATTGAATCGATACTAAATCGATTCAATAATAAAAAAAATCAAATTAAAAAGGTAAAAAATCGATTATAGATTTTTATTTTTTTAATTTTATTTATAATTAATGACATTTGAAATTTTTAATATCTTAATTTTATATTAAGACTATGCCGTTGAGTCAAATATATATTCTAATTATTAACTATAAGTGAAAAAATTGTAAAAAAAAAATATAAGTGAAAAATTAACTTATATATCAACTTTAACATATCAACTAAACTAACATACGCTGTTGACTCTTTTTTGTTGATAAATAGAGAAGCGAAATGGAATGCTTTGAATTGAGCTCAAACTTACATATTAACTTTAACATGCTTTTAACAACTAAACTAAGAGGTTGTTAGTTTTACCTTATAATTAACCATTGAATAGACGCTAATAAATGATTAAAAAATGCAAAATTAAAATATTTTATTTTGATAAAAATTGATCTCTCCTCTAATTTTTTTATCGTTAAACTTAATGTTTAATTATAAAAATTACTACTAAATTAATCAATTCAATCAATTAACCAAAACTTAAAATTTGATCAGTTGAATCTTCGATCAGATTGCTAATCTTATGGGTTAGGCTTTCATCAATTTTTTTAATATATTTATTAATACTATTTATATCTATAAAATTTACTTATAAATTATTAAAATTAAATTTATTAATAATAATTAAAATTATATTAAATAATAATAAATAAAAAAATAATGAAACGAAACTTAACCTAATCTTGCATGCAATCCGTTGCTTGCAATCTCAACGTTATGAACCAGGCAACGTGGCCAGTCGCTCTAGCCTCCAGCCCACGCACCTTGACAATGTGGTGAGGCCCCGCTGCCGCTCCCAACAAATCAAACCACAGACTTCTTTTTGTTTAATGAACCCAAAGAAGAAACGAAAAATAAAATACCAACGTGGTTTTTTTCTTCATCCCGCGCAACTCCTTCTCACTCTCTTTCCCAGTCAAATTCGCCCAATCTAGGTCTTAAATTAGAGCCTTCTTGAATATTATTTCTTTTTTTAATTAACCCTAGGAATAACAATTGGATTGACTCCGGCCCGGAATTCTTGATGGAAGATAAGAGTGCTGGTGGTGGTGGTGAGCCCTCGAGAATGGTTGCACCGAAGGTGATGAAGGCTGGTGACCGCCAAGTTTTCATGGTTGAGCTCCGACCAGGAGAGACCGCATATGTTTCGTGGAGGAAGCTTGTCAAAGACGCCAACCGGGCCAATGGTTCTTCTGCCGCTGCTGCTGCTGTGGCGGCGACATCACCTGAGCCACCTCCCAATGCTCATCCCGACCTCCAGTCTCGGATCGCCCCAGTAAGAGCCTCTTCTTCAATCCCTATTTTTACGTAATTGCATTTTCTTTTTACATTTAAATTTATTCATTTTTTAATTTTCTTGCACGTATGCTTGCAATTTGACTTAGTAGTTTTGTGGCGTTTTATTTAAGAAATCGTGCTTTGAATTTTTTGGTATATTTTGAATGTGTTAGTATTATTTGGTTACAAGACAATGTGGGAAAGTGAAAGAAAATCTGGAAATTGCTTTTTTTCCCCTTTTCGTCCATCCTTAATCGTGCTTGGCATTATCTAGGGACAAGCAGCGGAAAAAGAAGCTAAAGATCAACCACCTTCGAATCGTTTCAGTGCTGTTATTGAGAAGATTGAACGTCTTTACATGGTATTTACATGTTTTATTAAGTTTGCAAGCATTGTGAGATGCACTTGAATCATTTATTTTAATGTGAAGTTAAATTCTTTCCCAGGGTAAAGATAGCAGTGATGAGGAAGAACTGGATGATGCTCCAGATGATGATCAGTATGATACAGAAGATTCTTTTATTGATGATGCTGAGCTGGTTAATCCTAAACTCTATTACTTTCTAATTTCAGCTTGTCTATGCTGGTTTTATGCAACAGCAGTTGGTGCTATTCGTCTTGTAACAAGGAACATATAATGTATTTTATTGCTTTACAATGTTGCTCCTATGCTTGTTATGCAGGATGAGTATTTTGAAGTTGATAATTCAGCCATAAAACATGATGGATTCTTTGTTAACAGGGGAAGGTTGGAAAGGTGTGAATTTCTTTGGACTGTTTCCATTCTGCTTCTTCTCCATTGTTGGTGACAAAGCTTTAGTAATGATCTTGTTTAGATGGCTATTCATATGTATCCTATGACATACCAGAAGCAACCACACTTCTCTTATCAATTAAAGCTAGGTTATATATAAATGATTTTCTCTTAAAATGGCCACAAATTTTGCTTGAAGACCAAAATGTACACAGTTAGGCTTGCAACTTTAATTCCTGATATCATGAATGTTTTTACTGTAGTGGTTGTCAAGGACCTCTTGCCTGTCCTGTCTAAAGTAACCTTATATCATATTTATTTTACGTTTCTTTCTCATTGCGATGTGCGAAAGCTAGTGTACTTGATTTAACTTTAATTTACCTTATCAAATTATATGCTTTTCCATGTTGAAAGTCATTATTAGTTGATTTCTTCGAATTTCGCTTCTCTGATTTCTTCTATTTCTCTTCCTTTTTTTTTTCTTTCAAGAGATGAGCCTCCTGTGATACCTAACCAACAGCCCAAAAAAAGGCGAAGAAAAGATGCTTCAAAACCTCACGGTGAGAGTGACAATGGTCATGTGCAAAATAAACATGTAAAGGCAGCAAAGATGACTGCAGAGAGGGCTGAACCATCTATTGGGAATAATAATACTAATTCTTCTCGGAATTTGAATGCATTAAATGAACAATATGGGGATGTAAAAGCTCAGAATAAATTATCAGTTTCTGGTGTTTCTTCCAAGAAGAAATCTTCTGATGCAAGACTGGCATTGGATTCTTCTTCATATTTGAAAGTTTCAGATGGTGATACTTCTGTACCTTGGGCAGATGCGAAGCATATTGAAAAGTCGAAGATGAGATTTCTGGAGTCAAAAAATGTTGTCAGTAACAAATTGAAAGATGCAAGCGGAGCCTCTGATGTTTTACATCAGAAATACCATGATAAAAATGCTTATGTGCAATCCAAATCCCAACATGGAAAACCAATCAGCAACGCTGATGATCTTGAACAATCAGTTAGACTGAGAGAAAAAAATGGCATCCATGGACCGCCAGACGTTAATATTTCTGATGGCAAACATGCTATGCATACAGCAGTAAGTTAATTTATTTAATCTTCAATTTTTTTTTTCTGTCCATTTTCAATTTCCCATTGTCTGGTTAGTAACTTGTTAGTAAAATTTTTTTGATAACCTAGTTTGAGTTTTGACATGAACACAGGGTTCTATTAATGACAACCTACAATATCTGAAAACAGTATGAGTTTGATGGCTTTGTGTGTATGTATTTCAGCAATAAAAGCTCAAACATAGATTTATATTTCATCTTTTTGACTGAAAGAATGGTGCTTCATATAAGAGTTAGAGATAGGGATGATTAAACAGTTCTGAGTTAATTTATTATAGCCCCTCAAATTTCATTTGAGCAGTATGTGGACTGCTGAAAACAAATTTGCAACTTCAAGGGCCCTATATATCTCTCTTTATGAGTGTGTGTGCATATGCATGTCGTGCAAGATATTAGAGTAGGGGTTCCTGCGGTGTTCCAAATTATTGCTCATCAGGGAGATGTTAGCAACTACTTTTGCATTTGATATTAAAGTTATCATATTGGTTTTGAATTTATGTGTAATATATCATGCAGAAATCTTCACACATGCTGAAAAAGGATGGTTCTATTCTTAGGCCAAAAAGTTCCATGCTTGAAAAGGCCATTAGGGAGCTAGAGAAGATGGTTGCAGAATGTAAGTGTGTATATGTCTCTTGTACAATGTACTTATTAATTGTTCCTTTTAAAGTAATATTCTTTTTCTTTCCCGTCTAAAATATCACAGCATGGCCGCCTGCCATGGAAAATCAAGATGCTGATACTTCATCCCAGGGGATTAAGAGGAGATTACCTAGAGAAATAAAGGTCAAGCTTGCTAAAGTTGCTAGATTAGCGGTATGTGACTGTTATTACTTTATGTCCTGTAAAATAGCCTATTTTCTGATTTTTGTTTTGTTTCAATAGTGTGATGCCTTCAGGCAAGGACTTAAGTTTTTCAATTTTATTTTGATATTTGTAGCAGGCAAGCCAGGGTAAAGTTTCTAAGGAATTACTAAATCGCCTTATGAGCATCCTTGGCCATTTAATACAGCTAAGAACACTTAAGGTATCTTTCCTTGTTTATTTAGGAGTCTTACAAATTTTCAATTGCAATTCCAACATTGTTCCCTTATTAGATCTAGTTTGGAAAGAGCGTGGAATATTATTGTGTTATGATTGCATGCCGAAATACCAGTAGCTCTCAATTCTAGAATTACTTTCTGTTAAATCTCCCTTTTCTATTGACATGGCTTTTGCTTTTAATTCACGTGATGCATCTTGATTTGTTTAAGTGAGCAAAAGTTGGTATGTCATAATTTGACCATTGTAACTAAAATTTTAGTGGCTTTTTAATGTAAACTAGTGCGTATATTTTGGGTTTTGAATCATGCAATCAAATTTGTGAAATCTTGAAGTACTTTTTGCTTGTACTTATAATCCAAGTTCATTGGGGAGCCTATTGTACACCCTTAGCATTTGAGGACTATTTGGTGGCTGTCAAATATGTGACCTAGTTTTCTGACAAATTTGTGGTTTATCATCATTATGCGAAAAGAATTAATTGAACAGGGCCAACTATGTAAATTTTTATGCATTCCTTCTATCTTTAATTTTTATGAGAGAATAAATCCTCTTGTTTGCTCCCAACAAACCTTTCCAGTAAAGTCGTTCTACCAATTTGGTTCATCTTTGTAAATTACATATCTACAAATATTGATGGAATATTTTGGATGCAGAGGAACCTCAAAGTCATGATTAGTATGGGTACATCAGCAAAGCAAGAAAAAGATGCTAGATTTCAACAGATAAAGAAGGAAGTCGTTGAGATGATAAATACAAGAATTCCTCTTTTTGAGACAAAGGTTTGTTTTATTCTCTCTCTCTCCCCCCTTCCTATTCTGATTTATTATATTTTATTTCATTTCTGTTTCCTCTCTTAGTTTCTCCTGATTCAATGGTCTTTTATCCCTTTTTTTTACTCTCTATAATGAAATATAGCATCTATTCTGCCAAACATTTTCTTAGGTACAGTGTTCCAAATAGGGCTTGCACTTTCTATTAAAATATTCCTTTTTTTCACCTTCTTGCCCCATGCTATTTTCTTCATTTTGTATCCCTCTTTATTTTCTTGTGGATTGTTTTGTTTGAATACTTCTTCATTCGAGATTGCATAACTATTTTCCTCCGTTTTCTCTTTTTTCTTCTCTCCATCCCCTTATATGAGATCATGCTCTTTCTTCTTATTCATAGTTTGTACCCTATATTATCAACTGAAGTTAGAAAATTTTGCTGCTCTTGATGAAAAAAATGCATAATTGTTTTTCAGATATTGGAGCCACACACCAGGGCTTCTGATGATTTTCAAGAGATTGGTTCTGAAGAAAGAGTTGTTAGGAGGAAATTTAGCATGGATGCATCATTGGAGAATAAGATTTGTGATCTTTATGATCTATATATTGATGTAATCATTTGTCCTAGTGTGACTTTTAGCCAAATTTCATTTCTGTTGGGAAATCTTCTCAATGAATCTTATCTTTGCTTTTTTGTTGTTTAATTGTTGTAGGGAGTGGATGAAGATGCTGCACCACAAGTCAGAAAGCTTTATGTAGAGGTTGGGCACTTATCATTTCTTTCTCTACTCCCACAGTTACTGTAGTCATAATGAAAATCTTTATATTGCTGGCATTAGGTGTCCATGAAGGTGGCCAAATTTGTCTCTGCAGTTATTGCTTCCCGATGGTTTTTGATAGTATCACTCTCTTGCCATTTGGATGGGAAGGGTGCATGTGACTGCTCTGTCTCCACTTTTCTCTTCTATCTCCCTCTCTCCTGTCTTTCCCTATTTCTCTCTTATCTTTTGTATCCTTCCCTTATAGAGTTGCCCTGTCTTCCCGTTCAATTACATCTTTTTTTATAATTAAAAACATGACTTAAATTGCTTGTTGCTCAATAGAATTCCATAGAATTCATCCCGCGTTATCACTGTTGTTCTTTTCCAAGTAATTTTAACCAATCTTGTGATATTCTTCGTGAGCATATTTCCTGCTGCTACCTTGAACAGATCTCTTGTTCTTTGTTTTGGTACTGGTCCTTTCGCATTAGTTTGTTGGTGGTGAAGCTGTTGATTATTGTTCTTAATGCTCAACTATGGTTCTATTTTTTTCCGTTGCCAAGTTATTATCTTATGTTTGGCATCCATCTGTGAGCAGCTTGCACAGCTATGGCCAAATGGTATGATGGACAACCATGAGATTAAACGTGCAGTTTGTAGGGCAAAGGAAAGACGGAGAGCAAGTTATAATAGACGTAAGGTATGTAAAATCTCCTCTCTGCTTTTTGCCCATATGTTGGTGCATATATTCTATTTATTGAGGTGTTTATGTTTTCCAATTAATCGGTGCGTCTTCTGCAGACTGGATGGAATCCAGCTTGACATTTTTTATATACTTATGAGATTTGAAGCTCTCCTTAGGCTCGGCAACAAGAAACCTAGACCTGGCAATATTAGATATAATTACTCGAATATGACATGAAAATGTAATTAAAACATAACACGACATGAATACATGAATGTCTCAAAATCTATGTAATACGAATTATTAACATATCAAAAATTATATAAATATAAAATACCCTGACACCAACATGATATGAATACACAAACAGCTAGGTCTAGAAAAACCTTTCTTTCCAAACATGCACAGCAACCTAGGGCATATTGATGATTCTTCTTAGGGTTTCAGATGAACCAGTATTGGATGGATGATACTGGACGTTTACTTGCCTATGTTCTCTATTTTTGGAGATATATTCATTAATGGTTCTTCTATTGTATCGATTGTTGTTTCTGATTTTGGCCAGTCAGTGGGATGAGATGACAGACTTGCCTTTTCTATGTGTAGTCAAAGATGCAGCTTCTTTTCTTTGAAATATTCTTAGTTTGATAGCTGTTTGCTTATTTGTTTTCAATTTTGTCTTTTATAAAAGGATCAGGAGAAACTCAAGGGGAAAAAGATATTGGCAACGAGATTGGAGGCGAGTGTTCGAGTGGAGTCCACCACAAGTGCTCCACTACAGCTCACGCAAGAGAGGTTGGCTACCGATTCCGGTACTCATGTTCTACCGTCAACTAACAAATCAATTTCAAGCACAACAGCAGCAGCTGCTCCGATTCCCAGTCCCTCGACAAATGGTTCCAGTTTGGACAGACTAAAACAAGAGAAGTTAAAGGGCATTTCAAGCAATGCCGTGGATGAAGGTGACTGATGGTTCACTGCAAAAGGAAAAGGTAAAAGGAAACCGGAAATGGAGTTGGATGAATCTCATTTCCCAATGGAGTAGCTACCTCCGCAACAGGGCAATGACAGGCGCAAGTCCATGAAGCAGCCCGTGAATCTTCCTCCAAAAACTGCTACAAGTGGCGAACAGTAAGCTAACATCATTTGTTCTGACCTACTACCGATTTGTCACCTTCTCTGCTAGTGCCATTTTTGTAGTTAAATGTTCTGTTCTTCCTCTTGCAGTCTAGAACTGTCTGTTAAGTAGGAGATAGTGTCACGGTCCATGCGCTGGCCGGCCAAGCTTAGAGTTTGAATCTCGGCTCATAATGGTAGCTGCAAGGAATGCTGTAATATTCTCATGCCAATGTATTTCTGGGCAACTCTTCTTTCAACTGGAAATTTTCTTTTTGCATTTACATAATTTCCGAACATAATAAATTAATTCCTTGATCTCATTCATTAAGCAGGAGACCCCTTCTCTTCTGCCTTTTAGTTTTAATAGCGAAACCTAGCATTTACATTCTTGTTTGTATTTGGTCGTTTATTTTTAAATTTGTTCATGTTCGTTAAGATTTTTTTAAAATTATTTGAGTTTGATTCGTTTAAAATTAAATGTGTTTTATCTTAATTTAAATTAAATAAATTTATTCGTGAACGTTAGATAAATATATAATTGAAAAAAAATTTGTTTATGAATAATAAACAAATAAATTTAAGATAACAAACAAATAAGTTAAATTTAAGTTATTATTAAACATAAAATAATAAATGCAAATACTATTAAATTTAAATTATTTTAAATATAAAACAACAAAGCACAAATGTTTTTAAATTATTAAATTAAAGTATTAATAATATAAAACAATAAAACACAAACATTATGAATTATAAGCAAATAAATAAAATATAAATAATAGTATTATTAATTATATTATAATCAAACAATAAATAAATTTTAAATAATTTATTAAATAACTAATAAACAAAATTATTTATGAATATAAATAAATCTAACATTGTTTCAACTTGATTAAAATATTGTTTATAATTATTTATCTAGTTTAATAAATGAATATAAACAAATAAAAACTCAAACTGTTACAAAACTTTCATAAAAAAGATCTGATCATTTATAATCTTAAATTTAATTTGGGTCATATTATTTAGAATTTAAATAGTTAAGTTTTAAATCAAATAAATTATTATATATTATTAAATTATTTTAAATTTAGATCAATTTAAATTTAAAATATTTTTATTTGGATTGAATCAAATTAAAATTATTAACTTTTTTTTTTTAAATAAATCCGATCGAATAGAGTTAAATTCAAAATAATTAAATAAAATTTTGAATTAGCATCAATTTTGGTAGCTACAAGAAAACACCACCATAACCAACACGAAGAAAGCAAACAATCACTCAAAAAAAAAAAAAAAGAAAAAAACTTAACGTTTTCCTCGTTCGGTATTATCCACAAAAATTAGTTATTTTCTTCATCGAAATTACTAATAGATAAATGCCCAAAAGAGTTAGAACAAAAAAAAAAAAAAAACATTTTGTCGTATGGTGGGATGTCTCTACGTGGCAGCTAGCGTCGACATGAAGATGTTATTTCCGGTGGCCGGACTGTCATCGCCCTTCAAGTTCGATAAAGAAAGCAAGGTGTTCGGGTTTTAGGTTGAAGCGGAAAGTACTGGCAAGGAAAAAGGCTGAAGCTTGAAATGAAGGCGGAGCTACCCCAGACTTTCTCTGTTAATCTGGGTTTGGATTCTCACGCCTATTCTCTCTCAGTTATTTCTTTCTTTCACATTCCTCTCACTTTTTTTTTTTTTTTTTTCACTCGGTTTTATGTCAATTTCAAGTTTACTTTGTGTTCTTCAAACAAATATTATTCGATGAAATGACCGGCACGGGAATCTTGAACCAATGTTATTTCAGTTTGTTATTAATGCTATAATTTCTATTGAAATATTCATCCCACTTTTACCGAACTCATATTGCCTTTTGAAAGTAATTATCACCATGTTGGTAGCCTACAATAAGGCTTGCCTAATAACACATTGCCTCATTCTAATTGGCTTTTCTATAAGCAACCTTTTATTTATTTATTTAAATTTATTTTTTTAAATGAAATCACTTTCATATCATCTTAAATTAATAATAGCAATTTTCAAATTCTGCGGTGCACTAAACTTTTACCAAACTTTTCCACAAAGATTTTGACATTTTGGATCCATGGTTTGAAAATGGAATAGGATATATGACCTTTTCTCCATATTATGTATATATGTACATATGTATTCTGATTTCTAATTTTAACAGTATAATGTCACATTCAAGGACAAATATACCAAAAAAAAAAAAATCTTAAATTAATTTACATAAATGAATAATCATAGAATCATCCCCTATAATATATTATGAAATATTTCTTGTTTGGTTGACAATCTTTTACTGAATTTGATTTGAGAGTAAAAAGAAAAAAAAATTTAAATTGTTTGATGAAATAAAATGAAATAACAATAAAATTCTAAATGCAAGTTCAATACCATATGAATTATTGTTTTATACCCAAATTATTATCAAACATCCACTCTCATTAAACATTTCAATTAGCCAAATCTCTTACACAAGTTGGTGAATTGTGTTATATTAATTTTGATAAATTCATATATATGTATTGTATTTATATATTAATTTTTTTATGTAATATCTTGTTTTTTCGTATCTTAAAATATATTGTATCCAAAACTATCAAATCTATTAGGAACCAAAAGCATCCTTAAAAAGCAATCTTCAAGAAGATAGTTGCTACAAATGATTATAAATTAGTTGTTTTGTTCAGTGTTTATCTTAAGAGTTTGAAAAATAAGTTTGGTTGTGGGGGTTTGAACTTTGAATCTATCTCTCAATTATAAACAATGATATATTAAGATCAAAAGGACCGGAGTTGGAGTTGCCCTTCTAATCTATTGGAAGGAAAGGGAAGCTGACAAATGGAAATCCCACCTTTGGCTAATTATTTAACAGTATTTGGACTAAACCCAACATCAAAACTTTCAAAAATCTTTTATTAGATTAATCATCTTGTCGTTACATGGACTTAGAAGCACATAAAACAAGGAGTAAAGTCAGATCAAAAGTTCGTTTTTCAGGATCTTATGTCCCCATTGATGAAGACTTAAGCCATAACTACTACAACATGTGAAGTTTTTTCGACCATTGGATCTATTAGTAGTGTTAAATTTTTACTTTTTTCCGTATAAAAAAGACTGCAATTTGAGGATAAAAAAATTGTAAATGTTGAAATTTGAACTCCAGACTGATTAAATGCCACCTCCTAATGATATCTACATAAACCAATTGAAATCAGTTTCGAATTCAACTTAAATTTTTATTTTCAACTATCAAAATTCAATCCTTAGTCATCTAAAACTCTGAACTACCAATAAAAAAAGAAGTTTTCTCATTGCAAATTGCACTCAATAGCATTAATTTTATACTCCTATAGGTCTTTGATTTCTGCTTAGGCTCAATTGGACTTAAAAAATGATGACTAATTCAAAACAACCAGTCTTTTTCTACCAGCGCTATTTAAAAGACTTGGATTGTTTCCTTAAATTGTCACTTAAAACTAAAATCACTATTTCATAGCTAGTTTTGGCTTAATATATGTATGTTCAACATGGATTTGAGGGATGAACATGTTGCAATCAACCATACAGCCATGGAAATCGATTCTGGAGAAAAGCGTCTTAACGAGCTTGGATACAAGCAGGAACTAAGAAGAGAAATGGTTATTTTATACTATATTACTTCCTTTAATGCAATCCTGTTTTTTTGGTCATTCATTTAGTTTAGGAAGTATCAAGATGTTTGGTAACATGGAAAAACAAGGAAAATAAAGAGGATGAAACCAAACATCCATATGTTTCTTTTTTCAAGGATTTTTCTGGGTGTCTGATGTTTGCAATTTTTTTTTTTCCATTTGTTTGTCAATGGCAGACTTTGTTCAAGACACTTGCAATAACATTTTCAAGCATGGCGGTTTTCACTGGAACACCTTTGTATGGGTCAAGCTTGAAGTATGCAGGCCCTGCAAGCATGATATGGGGATGGCTGGTCACCACATTCTTCACTTGGTTCGTTGGAATTGCCATGGCTGAGATCTGCTCGTCTTTCCCTGTGCTGTGATTTAAGCTTTCTCGTCCTTTCTTTATACAAATATTTTTGTTTTTTTTTTTTTCGACAATTTAATAAAAATAACCCAACACATAATCTTTAACTGGTCATATGCTTTCAAGTAGACTTGACAATTCGCGTATTCATATTCTGTTCGTGCTAATAATTTGTGTTATATTAGATTTTAGCATGTTTGTGTGTTCGTTTTATGTTCGTCTTATTGTTTTGATGTCGTATGTGCTTTATATTATGTAATCGTGTCGTGTTCAAAAGTACTTCTCGAGTTCTGCCTGGTCAAGGCCTTCGAACGATATTAGTAAATTAAAACTACTATTGGACCTTTATCTAATCGCTCACACAGTTGAAAAACTAAAAAGTTGGAGTGATTCTCGAAAGATTCTTTCTTTAAATTACCCCAAAAAATGCAATAACAGCGTGCCTGAAAAATGACAAGAACATGTTTGAAAACATCTAACAGACAACTGGTTCGTTGTACTTTTGGGCTGCACATTTGGCTGGTCCTAAATGGGGGCCATTTGCATCATGGTGCTGCGTTTGGCTCGAGATGATTGGTGTCATTTCTGGCATTGGCGCCCAGGTAAACAACTTCCTAATCCTTTGGCTCTTTGGCTTTGTTTTCTTGTATGCTTCGATACAAGGACCTCCAAATTCCAAAAAAATGGAGTTTGTACCTGATTCATTGATTGAAAACTAGGCCTATTCAGGGTCACAGGCATTGCAGATTATCATACTTCTGTCTACTGGAACCAATAAAGGTGGTGGATACTTTGCTTCTCGAAGTGTTTTCTTGTGTTTGTATATATGCCTCACTATCATATGGGCACTTCTCAACACCTTTACCTTACGGGTCATCGCATTCCTTGATGTAATTTCAATCTGGTGGCAGGTTTGCATTTTGTTCTCTGCATCAGAATTACCATTACATTGTAAATAAACAATGAAGAAAGCTATACATATACATATACATGTACATATGCTTTAATAACTTCGTATATGATTGATATTTTAAGTCAATTGTTAAATTTACATAAAAAAGATGGTATTCTCAAAGTGATATGATATTAATATTTGGATTGATTCGAAACTTTATATGCATGACGACCACGATTATATTACTAAACCTAATGGTTAGTTTGTTAAAATATCAATCATACATCATGTTATAATAAGTTTTATACCGGTGTAAGTTAATCACTCCTATACATATGGTTTTCATTATTATATATGTAAGCTAGTTTAAGCATAAGTTTTCATTGAAATTGTCGCTGTAAATGCAGGTGATTGGAGGCTTGGTTGTGATCATAATGCTTCCTCTAGTGGCACGACCAACGCAACCAGTTTCTTATGTATTCACTCATTTTGAAACATCTCCCGACTCAACCGGAATAAGCAGCCAACCTTACGCAGTGATCATGTCGGTACTGCTTAGCAATTACTGTCTGTATGGCTATGACACAGCAGCTCATTTGACTGAAGAAACGAGAGGGGCTGATAGAACCGGTCCTATTGCCATACTTTCTAGCATTGGAATCATATCAGTATTTGGTTGGGCTTATTATTTATCTCTTACATTCAGCATTAAGGTAAATGGTTTAGACTTGCAGAGTTTTACTTTTGTTTTTGGAATTTCTCGTAGGATTATAATAAAGTTTTGACATTCCAAATTTGTGATTCTAAGTGCAGGATCCGAACTATTTGTATGATGTGAATAATGAGACAGCTGGGGCACTTGTGCCTGCACAAATAATCTATGATGCATTCCATGGCAGGTTTCAGAATTCTTCTGGGGCAGTAGTTTTTCTCTGCATTATTTGGGGATCTTTCTTCTTTTGCGGACTTTCAGTAACTACTAGTGCAGCCAGAGTAGTAAGCAAAACTTACCTTTGATTTTTTTTTCTTTTTTGATATAAAAAGACCGCAATTTGAGAATAAGGTAAGAGATTACAGATATTATGATTCAAACCTGACCTACTAGTTACGTCCCGGGTTTAAATTATCTTTGCAGCAAAAAATCACATCTTTTCTGCAGTTACAAACCTTCATGATCTCAACAGCAAAAAGTTCTTACCTGTCTCATTTTTACATCTTACTCTCTTCTATGCAAATCATGCAATGATCGAAAGTGGTTTTTGGTTTCTTCTAGGTTTATGCCTTATCAAGGGATAGGGGGATCCCGTTCTCACAAATTTGGAGAAAAGTTCACCCAAAGCATAAGGTTCCAACAAATGCTGTGTGGCTCTGTACAGCAATCAGCATCATTCTAGGCCTACCGATCTTGAAACTTGATGTCGTGTTCACCGCCATTATATCCATCAGTACGATCGGATGGGTTGGCAGCTATGCTGTCCCGATATTTGCGAGGCTGGTGATGGATGAGAAGAATTTCAAAGCAGGACCGTTCTACTTGGGAAGATCAAGGAGGCCAGTCTGCTTAGTAGCCTTCCTATGGATATGCTATACCTGTTCAGCTTTCCTGCTGCCAACTGTTTATCCAATCCAATGGAGAACTTTCAACTATGCACCAGCTGCCTTAGGTCTAGTTTTGTCAACCGTAATGCTTTGGTGGGTTCTGGATGCAAGAAAATGGTTCAGAGGACCTGTAAGAAATATTGACATGCAGATGCAGAATGAAGATAGATGATGCAGTCTGATAACATGGAATACCATAGTGGAAACTAAATACAAGTCACTCAATTAAAACTTAATATGTTTCCAGGAAAAAAAAAACTTATGTAAAATGCATTGAATCCAATAATTTTTTTTTTTATTTTTTTCAGATTTGATTTCACTGCAGCAAGAGGCAAAAATTCCATGATCTCAATACATATATACAAGCCAGGATGAACTTTGAGATATGTTGATGGTCTTGTACATCCCAAAATAACCGAGCCTAGGATATTACTAAGCGAACAAATAAATAATATTAGGGGCCAAACCCAGACATAACCGAAAGAGTTCTAAAGCATGCCCATCTAGAAATTAATAGCAAAGGCAAACATAAGCAGAAACAAACCTTCTGCTTGACCAACATCTTCTTTCATGACAAAAATAGCTCCTGGGGACTCCATAGGCGATGACCAATAATGCAAGAGTGGTTCTACAGTTAATCTTCATGTTAACACTGAGCACTGAGATGCAAAATCAACACTCATCAATTTTTATATTCTTCAACAGGATTTCAGTGCCCAAAAAAAGGTTCTTACATTTACCTGCGAGAGTGCATTTAATATTTGATATTCGAAGAGCAGAAAGCAACACATTCAGATTAAACACAGCAGAGCTTAGCCTGTTCATGTTTACGAGATGGTCCTTCCAGAAACAATCCAGATTGTTGAAGAGAAGTGCTCTCAGAATTCCAAATAATAAGAAAATTAGCAGCAAAAAGAAAACGGAGTGAAATTTTCACTGTAACAGGATCGAAACATGGATTGGAGACAGAAGTTACACAACTATTAAACTCAGATTAAGTCAAAAACACCACCAGCGCCCGCGGGATCGCCTATGCGCGATTGTACGGTTGCCAGAACACCAGCCAGTCCAGTAACTACAGCGACTCCAATACTCCATTACCCGACCGAGAAAGAGAAAATAATTTCGCCCTTTATAAACGTTGCCCCACTAATACGCAACGTTTTAGACTAAAATGCTTACTTTGACATTTTCACCCCCTAATGTTTGAATTAATACCAAAATTACACTTTCTTTCTTTGATCCTTTTTTCAGTTGGTTTTAAGTTAACTAGCGTTTTACTTCCCTGATTACGCCTTATTTCTCTAAGATTTTAACCCATCGGAGTGAGGATCAGCCGATAAGGGCGTAGCTAGGTTTAAAAGGTACGTCCTTTGAAATTTTATTTTATTTATATTGTTTGCATTTCTTCAATTTTTTTTTTTTTTTTAATTTTGATCTGGTTTTATCGGATTGCGAAGCTGATTGCCAATTTTATTTGAAGAGATCCGAAACTCGACATAGATAAGATTATCAATCAACTAGGTTTTATCTAAATTCAACATTTCAGTTTCGCATGTTTCTAGATTGTTAGTTATTTCCAAAGAGTGTTTCTGAAGTTTTTTTTTGGAATGCAACGTGAAGGCCATGGCAGGATCAGGGAGTTCGATGCTGTATTCATTTCTTTTATTTACTGTCATTTTCTCACTCCAAGAAATGTATCGAGGGAAGTTAGCGTCGTCGGAGTTGTTTACAATACTTGGAGGATTCGTCAGCTCCCTCTTGTTTCTTGTGTCACTAACAGTGAGTCCCTAGAGGCCCTGAATCGACTCCTTTTTCTTCTTTATTTATCACCCAAATTCGCAATCCGCTGTTTTATGTTCTGAATTATGGTTTTAATCTGATTATATGATGTATCTGTCAATGTTGTAGACGCCGACGAATTACAATCTGAGATCTGAAAACCGATTAGCAGTCTTTTGTGTGATTTGCATTACTTGATTTAGCTTAATGATCTGTTTTTTTTCTTGCCTTCTGCTCTTTCAGTTCATTGGGAATTTCCAGGAAGCATGTGGGATGAGGACCGGCTGGGGCGGTGGTAAGCATATGGAGACCTTTTGTTTTTTTTTTTTTGGGTTAATTTTATCTGCTTTTCTTCTCTTTTTAATTAATTATGGGGAGATATTATTAACAAAGGTCACAGAGAAAGAACCTTTAACATTTTATATTGTTCTGTTCATGCAACTTTCCTTGGTGAAAATATGGCATGCATAGTGCATCCATGTCTTAAGAGGTTTGCTACTGAAATTAAACACTAGTAAGAAAATCAGAGGTTTAATGTTTAAAATCAATTATTTCCTAGTTTTGTTAACAGCTACTTTGAAGTTCATTAAAATCTGACATTGACATTTTTCTTTATGGGAAGAAACCACTATTTATGTTCTATTAATCAGGCATAGTTTTTCATGGAAAATGCAATTTAAGGATCCATCTTAGTAACTAGCACATTGTTCTGGCGAATTTTACAATGCACCGGATTGTCTGCTACAGAATTTATCATTTGATAAAGAGATTATCTTGAATTGCTCTTATTCTTTCCTTTGGCAGTCATATTAGCCGAAGCTGTTGCACTGATTGCTGCTAGCACTGTTCACCGTGTGTGTATCAGAACATGGTAATGTTAAGAAGTAACACATTATCTGCATTTTACTTCATGTTCGTACCAAGCTAACTTTATGAGAAACTTTTTAATTCATTAACAGCATGGTTTGTTAAGTTGAAACTATGTGGAAGGAAGAATTTATTTAAGGAATTCCACTTATAATTGAGGACAAGGGTGTAAATGAAACACGTGCTTCAAGCTACTCTGGTTTCGCTCGAAAAAAACTCGAATTCAGCTCGGTCATTGTCGAGCTTGAGCAACTCGGGTTATCGAGTGAGCCGAATTTGAGTATTCTTATCTTGACTTGAGTAGCTTGCAAGTATAATTGAGCCTTTTTTAAAAAAATAAAAAATAAAATTTAGTTAGCATTGAAGATTCTCAATTTGAACTCGAATTCGAGCTCGAACATAAATAATCGAGTTTGAAGTCGAGTATGACAATCGAGCACATTTTTACTAGCTAAACGAACCTATTCTAGCAAGCTCAAGCAATTCTATTTTTATCTCAAATTGAGATCGAGCTTTCAAAGTGAAAATCGATCAAGTTTGAGCCAAGCTTCTGGCCCTGAATTTTGAGTCGAGCTTGAGCTTCTTGCTGTTTGAGTTCGGCTTGACTTGATTACTCCCCTAATTGAGAACCAACCCAATGTTGGAGAGAAACCGTCAGTTGCTGGTGAACATGTCTCTTATAGAGTCATAGTGGAGCCAGGGTGATGCACTTGAACCTTAAGACTTCCTTTTGACAAATTGTAGGCTTATAGCCACACTCAAACATTAAAAGAGGAAAACGATGATTCCTAGTAAGTTTGTTCCACGCTGTGGAAATGAGGGCCAGTCTGAGGATAAAAACCTGAAATGCTTTTGAATAGGAAACAAACACACAACTTGCTTAGCATGAAACTTTCGGTTTGTGACAAGAAGTTTTACAAGTAATGTGGACAGTTAATACAACTAATGGCAAATTGGTGTTTTGTTTTACCAATATTCATACTAATGACTGCCTTTATATTTCGTCTTCAATGCAGCTTCTTGTTCTTAGCGGGATTACTTTATGAGATCAACAAGATTTCTGGTGTGACTATTTTTAAAAGTTAATCGAAAACAAAGAGGCACTGAGTTGAAATATCATTCCTTTTCAGCTTAAAAGGATATTTTGATTAGAATTTTAACTGTTTGTGCTACTATGACTAGATCAAGAGTGCAAATTTAGAAATTTTCTGTTTAGATGTTACTGTTGTTCATTTTGTTATTGGCTCCATGGACTTATACAGATGACAGATGGATCTTCTCCCCACTCTCTCCCTGACCCTTTATTTCCTTTGAATGAAGAGTCTTGAGAATCATTATTGGTTTCATGTCCATTTTTCTTTGGTGCCCCACTTTGTGCTAGGTAAATTTGGCTTTGGTGAATTATTTTGCATGCGTTATATTTATGTTAAAACATGACAAACGAGGGGAAAACCTTATGGATTGTTGCAACTAGGTGTCGGTAGCCATTTTCTTCTCATGGAATTATGTCCGATGCTAAGGGTTGTCAGGGACTTTCTTTATGATAATCAGATGGTTGTGGTTGGTGTTGGAGATCAAACAGATAGCAAAGAAGCTTGAGAGGGATAGGAAGAATGATGGATTGATGATAAGCAAGAAAGTGGAGCAGTGATTTGCAGGAATTTGCCAAGGTGGATTTTATGAAGCCTAAGAAGATGAAATGGTGGGATGATCAACTCAAGGGGTTTGGGTATCAACGTTACCTTTCAAAGGTGATGATCAAATACGCTACTAAAATGGGATCAAATCTGTTGAAAGATCCACAGTATGTTTTCCAGTTTCTTTTCCTTTCTTGTTTGTTTGCATGGCATTCAAGCTAATAGTTCTTTTTCGTGACTATTTACCTTGATGTGTGAACCAGTGTAATCTGTACTGTATTGATATCGGCTGTATGACTGGTATGTATTGGTTTTACGCAATCAGTAGCACACTGTTTCATTTTCATAATGATTCAAATCGACTTATACCAGTCAGTACTAATACATATTGGTCTGTATTGGTCTGTATCGGCCAGAACCATTTGGTACAAGTTTTTAATTCTTTATTTAAATTTTTTTTTTCACTTATTTTATTTTTAAATTAATTTTTAATATTTGTTGTCTTAATCATTTTTATTTTCTTCGTAATTACATTTAAGAATAAAATATATTTATTAAATAATACTATTGAACTTAATTAATAATAATTTATTTTTTAAATATTTTTGTATCTATTTATTTGATATTTAAAAATTTTGGGTATGAAATATAATAATTTAAAATTTTATATTTGCATGTAAACATATTTACATGTATATAATA
>JBBYHL010161891.1:9561-22892 GCA_038381835.1 Adansonia madagascariensis | reverse complement strand
CAAATAAAACAAAAATTACCTTTCGAAAATCATTTTCTATGGAAAAAAATCAACTTTAGAAGAAAAAAAATCATATATTTACATCTTTTGAAAATAACACAAAGAAACCAAAAGTGTAGAGTTGATTATTCAATTATGAATTTATTTTTTTTCATTATTTCTATTATATCGTCATAAGACTCTTCAATTATTGGCACTATAAAATTCAGAAAAGCATTGAAAAGAGATTTACTCCTAATACGAGGGTACCACATATGGAAATTGACAGTGGAGACATGTATCATTATTAATTCACAATTAGATAAAAACTAAAGGCTAAAAATATTTATAAAAAAAAAAACCTATGTTTTGAACTATTTTAATTTTTCTAAATTTATAATTTATTTTACTTAAATAAAATTCCATCATTTAATTTGTAAATAAATAAACTTTTGTTTAAAATAAAATTTTGATTTTTATGCTTAAGATTTATTTGACTACAAATTTTAATTTAGTTTTTCCATTTTCATTTTTTTTTTAAATTTTAAACTCATTTTCACTCATACGTGAAAGCAATGCTTTCTGATAAACTATAGGCTATACATATATATATATATATATATATATTGTTTTGGGTTTTTCTTTTAATTTATAAATTTTATCACAAGTGTCTCTGTCTAAACTTAAATCAATTTGAACCCTCATCGTTTCTGAAAGGAAAATCCTTTGTTTCACTGTCCCTTCACACCTTAGTCGCTAATTTTTCTAAGTTTTAACTTGTTAACCTTTTTATCCGGTTAAATTAAATACATTAGTGTTGATTAAAATACTTCACCAACAACTACAGCTTCTTGACAAAGTGAGTCCGTCTTTATTTTTTTTTTTTTCATTTAAAAATCACTACAATTAATTATTAAACTTCATTTTCTTTACCCGCAAAATAGTTTACTATAGTTTAATAAAAAAAATAAAAATAAAAACATTGGTTTTAGAGGTATTAATAGGTTAGGCTATAGTAAAAAAAAATTTTTTAATTTTTGTTCATGCTCAAATTTAGTTCATTCGACTCGTAAACTCGAATTATTATTAGAATATTAAAAAATTATTTTATATGTTAATATTTATATTGTAATTAAATTTAAATAAATATATTATTTTTTAAATGAGTAATGATTCGGGTTGGTTTGGATCAACTCAAACCATAAAATATAAAGCCCAAGATCGATTCAGTTCGAGTTGAATAAATTATTCAACCTTTGAATAGGTTTAATTAGTATATTAATTAATGATACTCTGTTTATAGTTACGAGATCATGAACTGAATTAAATAAGATTTAAGCGTTAACCTTCGATTAAAAAGAAGAGAAAATCTTTATCCTATAATGGAAGTTTTCGGTTTCCTCTCCAAAAACTTGTAGGCTACAATGTGATGGTCATGGACCATTCATAAATAAGATCCAATAACATGGAATCTTTAATTTCGAAAACCTTTTGGTGACCGTCCATGATTCTCAAAAAATTACCGGACTAACTAGTTTGAGTTTTACTGGATCAACTAATTACATAAGAGTTCTACCGGATTAACCAGCTAACACATTTTCTCTTAAAAAGTGTTTGGCTATCATTTGCCCGTTATTGTTACCGAGAATAACGGACTGTAAGCTAAGTAGCACTCTTTCTGCAAGGTCATCAAAGGTCCATGAGACTGCTGAGCTCATATACATACGTCAAAATTAACATTTAAAACTTATTTAAATTTAGCAAATTAGGACCAACAATACTATATAAATGCAACGTATTTAATACACATAAAATAATATAATAAATATGATATGATATGTTTAATTTTGATCTACTCATGAATATAATCGTATCATAGTTTGATTTTTTTTCTTAAGGATATGATCAAATTTTTAAAATCTTTATTCAAAATTTAATTCTTAATCAAATATAATTTAAGAAGTAATATGATTAATCTAATGTATTTAATATACTTACCATATTAATATTTAAAATTTTAACAAATTTAATGATTTATATTGGGTTAATATTTACATAACTAATAAAAAATACAAAAATTACACACTAACACTAATTAAAATCACAAAACTAGAATCAAAAGATCTTTGTATAATTACTTTATAAAATGCCCTCGAATTCAACTTCCCATGGCGATTTCAATTTAAGAATAAAGTCGACACTTTTCATTTTTGTCTCATTTGAATCAACAGCAGTAATGTTAACAGTCCAGCACGTGCTTCTGCATAGAACTGGATTCCTCACCCGAAAAGACCTTGGATTCGACCTTTAACCTCGCTACGTGTTCGATCTTTAACTTGGGTCGGGTCCCATTTTTCAAGTCATGGTGTTGGGTTACTTTTATGTAATTCTCTACCTTTTTTTCCTAACCTCTTCCGTCCTTGTCAAAATCCACTGCAAATATTCCAGCTTGCCAAATTCGATAACAAGGAAATCTGCCAAGTTGAGAAATGGCTATGCAACTATTTACCACTCCTTCCGGTTGAGCTTGATTAATCTTCTTATATATGAGCTTAGGTTTAATTAAACTTCTAGGCTCTACTTCTTAGGAAGAAACCTGGCTTGCTTTCATATGTATAGGAGTAGGACTTCCCATTCCTTTATCAAAATTAAGTTTCAAAGATATATTTATATCACATAATATATATACATATATAGGGGTTATGTTTCACATGGGGAATAAGTGAATAATTTAATTTTAGTTGATTGAAAGAGTAAAATATACGACTCAATCGAATTTCTTGTTCCGTTTTTTAAATTATACGATCGTACATATCAGTTTTTATTTTTTTACCTTTTCTTCTTCTTTCCCTTCGTAAATTCTTACTTGAAGTTATTTTCGTGAAATAAAAATAAAATTTAAATTTAATTTAATTAATTTACGTAATTTTATGATAATTTTTTTTATTTTTAAATTACGATTTTTGTATTAAAAAAGAAAGTGAAGTTCTTGTTCTAGAATCTAATAAAGTTAAAGAAAGGCAGAGATTTATATTCTAATCTTTTTTTTAATATTAAGCTTGCGAAAAGGGAACTATGGAAAATAGCATAAATTGGGGGTGAACTCTGAAGGACTTTCTCACCAGCTGTGAGAGCACTGAAAATATTAAGTTATATCCCGAATTATATACTTAATTTAGTTACTGTAGTGTTATGGCCATCAAGAGCAACAAGAGCATCACCATGGATGGAAAACGTATTATGACGATGGAGGATTTCAAGCAGTGGTTAAAGAAGTTTGATGCAGACAAAGATGGCCGCATCAGCAAAGAAGAACTCCGGAATGCTATCTATGAAACCGGCGGACGATTCGGCCGATGGAAGAGCAGCCGTGGGATTCGAGCAGCAGATGCCGACTGTAGTGGCTATATTGATGAAAATGAGATCAGCAACCTTGTTGAGTTTGCAGACAAATATTTGGGTTTCAAGATTCTTTATATGTAGTAATTAAATATTATGCTAAGGGAAAAGAGGTGCCTACTGTTTACTTCCCTTCTAATGTTGTGTGACATAAGCCTGACTTCGGCATTAGATCAATAAGTGTTGCTTTGTCAAAAAAGATTAGATATTTTTATGTTATGCTTGTTGGTTTGAAATTTATAATTAAATTTTAGACAAAAATGTCAAGCTTTGATTGAGAACTACTTTCTTTGTAATGGTGTTGAAGTGAATTTGGGGATCAAGTGAATATTTTTCATGTTTCTTGTTTTCGTACGGTTGATTGTGTCTTGATTCTTAACTTACATTAAATAGGAAACAACCAGAATAAGGTTTACTAGTTATAGCAATCGTTATAGTAAAAAGGATTTCAAACAAGAATCACAGCTGTTGAAAAGTCTTTTATTTGGGTTTGATTCTTAGCAAATATCAGAATTATTGCGCAGATTATCCATGTTCAAGGTTGAAAAGATCAATTGTGTTGCTCCTATTTACATATTGAAAATTCAGGCAAAAAATGGTTCTAAATTGGCAAAGCGATTAAGTTTCATTTACAGGAAAGATCTTAGTGGTATGTCATACATATAGTTTTTGGGCCTTTTTGGTTGGATTATGACAGAATATTGTCCCTTCTAACGCAAAAATCTCGAAGGAAGCATAGAAGACATGCTAGAATGTGTCTCTTGAGATTTTGGGCATTGTTTTAGAAAGGATATTTATTGGGTTTGGCTTCTTTTAAGTTTTTGAAGCATATGCAGAGGCAGTAAGATTATTTTGCAAAAGTATAGATAACTAGAAGGGGACAAAGCAGCAAACCAAGACAAAAGTTAATATTAGTAATTTAGATGGATATGGGAAAAGGTTTCTTGACCTGGTTGGTGATGGCTTACGCTATTTGAAGGGCTAGTATTAGATTTATGTTTGTTTTGAAATTTGATGGATTTGAGAGTTTGTGTGCAGAGAGAAGAATTACTTTGGCTGGTATTGTTATATGTGCATGTGTCTCTTAGGAGATATATATAGATATATTCAAGGACGAAATCTCACCCGATACAGATCAGATTTAGACATAATATTTAGTGATTCAGTTTGAACTGTTTGCTCAATAAAAGAAATATATTGTTAAAACCGGGTTCTTCCTAATCCTCTATTCCTCGTTCGTGATTGGCCCAATCTTCTTCCTCATTTCTATATAACATCAATTGGGGTCCCTTAACCTTGCAAGCTAAAGTTTCCAAAAACATAGCACTACCATTAATCTAATCCAAGAAATAAAGCCATCAGGGGAACCTAACTGTTAAATGCATTGGGTACCGTTTTGGCTCCTATAATGGGGTCAGATGTCCTTTTTTAATGACTCTTTCCGAGGATCCCGACCCTAAAGATTTTGTTTATATCATTGCCTAACTCAGTGCCTGGCAACTCTAATCAAAATTTTATAGATTAATCACCACTTGTTGGCCTCGGTTCCTTGGATTTGAACAAGCATCTAACAGTTTATTACTTCTTTTTCCGCTCTATCGGTTTTTTTTATGCTATTTTAAGAGGGAATAAAAGAATATTAGGCGACGTTTGCAAAAGCTACCGATTGATCTATATTTTTCCAGGGCTTCTTAGGCTATAAACAGTTGTCTAAACTTTTAAAGGTTCTGTTTTGTTTAAAGTACGTGTCTGCATGTTTTAATCGAGTTCTATATTTATATTTTCAAAGTCCCGAAGCCACGAGGGAAGAGAGGAAAAGAATGGTATAAATATGAGAAGCCTTCGAACACTTGTACATTGGGGAAGCTAACTAGCTAGCAAGTAAAACAGTTTGCTGCAACAAGCAGACTTTTCCGGGGTTTGATTATCAGAAAATGGCCATTAAAACTCGTACCTACTCCATTGATGGAAAGCGTGAAATGACGATCGATGAGTTCAAAAGATGGTTAAAGAGATTTGATGAAGACAAGGATGGTAGGATAAGCAGAGACGAGCTCGCAGATGCTATACGAGCCTCGGGTGGATGGTTTGCTAGGAGGAAGAGCAAGCATGGAATACGAACCGTGGATGCCAATGGTAATGGCTTTATTGATGACAATGAGATCAAAAACCTTGCAGAATTTGCAGAGAAACACTTAAATGTGAGAATTTTGTATTTCTAAAGTGTTAATTCGAGTCCCATCCCTTTATTCATTTCCTTCTTGTTTGATTCGTTCTTCCATATGTTGAATTGTAACAATGTTAATAATCCGAAAATCTTCGAGTTTCTTGCCAAGTACAATTGCTTACAAGTACACGAGTTCTTTCCATCTCCTCAAAACTTTCAAGTTAGTTGTAATAAATTTCATTTTTATTTTTTTTCAGAAGAAAAAACCAAACCCAAAGCTCAATTCATGAATTTTTAATTCATGCAATCATTTTTAAAAAATGACATCTAAAATATCCAAATTTTATTCTCAATATATATATATATATGTGTGTGTGTGCGCGCGCGCGCGCGTGTATAAACCCTTTATTTGAAAGAAAAAAAGGATTTGAAGTTGCCCAATACTTTTCCCAGAATGTTAATCAAAAGGAAAATACTTTCAGTCATACACATTCATCTTATCTCAGCTTTCAGATGGATGTACTTAAAGAGAATCGGGTAGATAGGATACAGGCAAAATCTCCTATGAGCTAATAATGAAGATTGACATGGCATCAGCAATAAATATAAAAGGGGGAAAAAATTAAAACTACCCTTTCTCCCCTGAGAGTTCTAATGAATGCTCTACATGTTTTTAACTGTTTGTGGAATCACATGAAATCACTATACAAAATTACAAAATCGAACTACTGTGAAGCCATATAAAACTGGAATGAACCAACCTTTCAGTTCTGAGCAAATTTCTTATTAAATTACTTTGGACAACCGAGTGTTGGCCAGCCCTGCACTTTCAAGAGCATGGTGGAAGTTCTGCAAGCAGCCATGGTCACATATAACCTGTAATTTGCCAGCCCAAAATCTTGTTATAAACATTTTGAAAAAATATATACACTCTGAAACTTTAATGGCGATAGCTAGTGGGATCTCAGAAAGTGCAGGCAAAGAGCTTGGAGGTCTCGGACTAGATTACATGTCTAAGATTGACTGCTCTATGGGGTAAAATAAACTACAACTATATTTCAAAGCAGGTCCTAGAATATAATTGACATAATTCATTTCAGATAACTACCCAACAGTTCCAAGCAGGTCCCAGAATATGCAAAACTGACATCAAAATATACCTGGACAGCTCCAGAATGATCGCAGACATCATCCATTTATCTCGGTATCCGAATGCTAAAGCAATTTATTCTAGCTGACAACTTCATATGTCAATCAGAGGGGGTGGCAGTTTCCAGAAATTCCATGAATTGAAATCTTCCTGTAAAAAATAGAAATAAGGTTGAGCAACCCAAAAATATTGAATAAAACTCGAAAATTTAGACATAATATATTGTCAGGAGGTGAGACCTGGCATGATATATGTCATCCAAGTAAAGGATAGAAAATCTAGAAGAAAGCAGGGGACCATTGGGAATCATTCCATAGAATAGGTATAAAACTCGGACCAGTTGCTTTTGCAACCATGTTTTCAAACAGAATTATCCATAAGAGGCCACGGTGATACAAAGTTTGAAGTCAGTCTATGGCTTTGGAAATGAAATCCAGTTATTGTGAGTTATAAATGGAAAAGGAACGGTAGCAAACCTGCTCAGAGGAGGCTGTCGGTGGAAACATGCCATGAACAAGAGCATGAAGAGAACTATAAGATTTTGTGTCAACACGGCGATTCACAGCAACCTCACCCTGCAAACTTCAAACCATTAGAAGAGAAAGTTTGGTGCAGTAATTTTAGAAGTATTTGGTTGCTTTTCTTTAAGCATGAAAGCTTTAACTACCTTAGGATTAATAATGAAGATTTTCCCTTTCGGGATTCCAACCTTAACATAGCTGATTTCATCAGTGTCTCTATTCCCAAAACCAGCGTAGAATGGATTGCAATCAGACGGAAACAATGCCTTGATCTCCTATAAGCCAAAAGATATATAATATCAAAAAACAAAAGGCATTAAAATGTTCCAAATTTTAGAAATAACTGATACCTATCATCTACCTATCTATATTGGAAAGCTTTTAAATCTTATCTGTAATGCATAGTATCTACAAAGCCAAAAACAATTTTTAAGCTAAGAGTTGTGATGCATAATATTAAGACAGATTGAACTTACAAGGAATAATGTGTTTCAAGCTAAAAACTAATTCGAGAGTTCTAATATAAAATTTGTTTTATAACTCAACAATTAAAATCTCATTTTGTTAAGAAGTGCAATTTACATCCCTCAAAATGCTGTAAATTTTTCTCAGACTTGCATGCAACCCATTCAACTGATTTGATACACAACCAGATGGCACAAATATAAAAACTTGAAATGCAAGAACTAATCTTAATTTATTTAACAGCAAAAATACCATATCAGAACTTGAAATGCAAGAACTAATCTTAATTTATTTAACAGCAAAAATACCATATCAGAACTTAAGAAGGATGTCAGAGCAGAGAACTGACCTCTAAGCATGCAATCTTGAACTCATGAGGAGCTCTTCTAATAACTGAGGAATAAATAGGATGTTTCAGTCCAAATAATGTAGTTTGAGATATCTTTTTGGTGGGGGAGGAAGAGACAGTTAAGAATAGATGCCTTATAAACTCTAATATGCTTGAAGGATTAAAATCTAAAAGCATATGCTCCAAATCAGAATAATAACATATTAACTATAGCTTTTAATTTCCTACATAATAGGAAACAGAAACAAAATAAAATAAAATAAAACAAGATTTCATTTAATGTATTGCAGCTCAAAGTGTCATAACAACTAAATTTTTTTTTTTTTTCAGGTTGTAATTGCGTGTCTCATGCATCTATTTCTGAAGGCACGGCTAAGGCTTCTCATGTTAGTTATTGCAGAAATGTCATAGATAGGGGTTAACCACAAGGGGGATTTGCAGCCTCAAGATAATGCACCATGTTCTCATGGGATGCAATATAACTTAAGTGAATGTAAAAGAAAGAGTTACCTTCTCGATATAGGGATGGAAAAAGCCCATCAGGGGAAATAAAAATTGGCCCATCTGGTAAAGCCTTACCATCCTACAGATAAGAAGATATGCTTGTCATAAAGTCTCTTTTTTATGAACAATGGTGACAAGTTAAACAAAGAATCAGGACAATGGAAACAAGAAATTTTGAATTTCTTAATTCTCATTTTACAGTACGATCTAAGAAAAGCATCAAACTGGCATACGTCACCTGCTTAAGGTTGACTAAAAATTGTCTAGTGAGATACGCCTGGGATATTGCACGTGCACTAAGAAAAAGCAACTGATAACCATTTTCCTGCAATATAGAAGAAGAATTTTAATCCATTGAAGATTTTAACCTTGTTATTCATATTCATGCTTTAGAGTCCATCTAAATTCTAGAAACCTCTTTCTTTCTACAATCCGAAATAAGATAACGATTACACTTATGCAAGGGCCTTCACTATGACTGTACATGGTTCACAAGCCAAAGGTTTTTTTTTTTTTTTTTTTTTTTTTGTGCAAGAGGGAAAAAAAGTATCATGAACTGAGAAATTAAAATGTAAGATGAAAAGCAACTGACCTTAATAGCTGAAAATAAATGTGCAACACCTGTTTGTGACCAATCTATCCCAACCAAAGGCATGAACTGACCTAGAACATCTGATCTGTAACAACAACATAAAATTAGGGAAGCCAGAAATAACCAAAAGAAACCTTGGCTAATCAGCAAATTTCAGAAACATCCTTACTTTGTAATTGTCCCATCAACATCTGAGATAACTATGCGAGTGTTCCATTTCCACAAATATATTCTGGCATCAACCTGTTTAGTACATGATTTTGAGTGAGCACATCCAGACAACAAGTGATAAATCAGAAAAGATCTTGACAACAAAAGACTAAATACAATTTCATAAAGAATATGTAACTTCAAGTAAGGATTCAACAAAAAGGACCTGCTGCTTCCCTAGCATAGCAGTCGAAAATGTGAAGGTTATATGATTCATCCCATCCTTTAGATTCAATGATGCCAGCTGTTCAGAGGTTGGAGTGAATGCCCTGATCATCTTCTTCACCTGCTTGGATTTAAGCGAATTTTTGTCATCGTCACTAGCAACAGTAATGTCAGCTACATTCTCAGCATCCAAACCTCCGGTATCAGCTAGAGCTGGTTGCACAGCGGTCCTAGATCTTGATCTTTTCAAAGAAAAAGGCCAAAGCCTCCAGCTTCCACTAGGGGAGACTACAGCTTTTGATGGATCCCCTTCAATGGATTTCCCCATTCTGTCAACAGGAATCATGCCTTTGGGTTCAAATATTTCTTCACTTCCAAAGGTAACCATCCCTAAAACTAAAGGGGCTGCTTCATCCCATGGAAAGTAATGACCACCAATTCGAACAACAAGCTTATCATTCTTCACAACGGCAGGACCTAAAGAGCTAAATTTTTTGCTATCCAGTTTTTCAGCATCAAACACTTGACAGGCAGCTTCAGACCCCATCCCTTCATATAATAAGTGTTTGCAAAGAGATATCTCTGCAGAAAGCACAATGCATGTCAATTTCCACAATTTATAGTAATCATGTACGTTGTACTTTAGTATGATCCTATGGGTTTATTCATTACCTAAAAAATTTAATTTCTTGAGTGATTTTCTACTGTCCTTTTGCAAAATACAAGGGACCTAGAAATATATTTTAATTCAGGGCATTCCCAAAAATTGAGAAAGAATTGTAAAAAGTAAACTCAAGAAAGTAATACTTAGTAACCCAGTTCACTTGTTTATCAAAAGAAAAAGAAACAAAGATAACCAAGATCTCTTACCAACAGCAGGATTATAAAGAGTATTGTTCAGCTTCCCTGGGGTCTTCCTCTCCTCACTACTAGACCTTTCATGTTCTAATGGCTGTTCTGCATCTGCATCAGGCCTTATACAGCTTGAATCATCTTTCCTGATCGATGTCCACTTCATGGTTTCAGAATTTGAGTCCAGAGAATGGCTCACAGGACGATGGTTGTTTGCATCAAACTTGGCAGCAGGAGACCACATATTAGGAAGTGATTCCACCTGCAACCCATTATTCTCACCAGGTACTCTATGATTTCTAGAAATACTAATGGGATTAGAGATAATCCTTGACTTTTCTACAGAGAGTTCCAGTTCATTTGATGGATTCTCCTGAACAAAACTGTCAGGATTTAAATCATTATTCACATTACATAAACCATTTCCCTCATCATTTTCTGTACAAATTGAAGGATAAAGATCTTTATTTACGCAATCTGGCTCATGGAGTTTGAGTTCATCAAGGTCACTGAAAAGGAATTGTTCATCCTCGGAACTCTCAGATGGTGCAACACTTCTCTTTGGGTCACTATCACGATAAAAGTTTTGAGAATCATCAACGAACTCCAAAGAACGATGGACAACATCCTCGGTATTTTTCACATCTTCAACTTGATCTCCCAAATCACTAACAGTGGAAGTGGTGTGAAAGCTTTGTGACTTCATTTCTTCCAGACCAATTACAGCATCAATATTGACCATTTGAGAGCAGGATTCTGGGATTGTTAATGCCCCTTCAGAAACCAACTCTCTGTCTTCTGTTTTCCTAAGAACCTTAACCTGATGAAAACCATCTATTCCATCAGTTCAGCAAGATTTTTAATTATCAAGAGAATATTCTTCAAAGTAAAAAACTTAGGTTCTACATAATTTCAATTGTCGTTGAAAGCAGTTTTGTTGCCTTCAAAGAAGCAATGCATCATTAAATAAGGTGCAAAAATATTCTTAATCATATTTTGTTCAAAATGTCTCATGCAACTAAATTACACATTTTGGACGAGAGTTCACCTCTGGCATTAGCTCAGTAGTTGTAACCAGGGTTTCGGCATGAACATGTACTTTCCCATTTCCTACATCAGAAACACTCATTGTTTGATGAGTTTGTTCACTTGAACCATCCAATGTTATTACTGTGCTCTCTGATGTTTCGGAGTAAACAAATGATTGAAGACTCTCTGAAACAGTTGCCTTATTGGAATTCTCACGGACTGGTAAAACAACATTCCGTTCATTATTAACTGGTTCTTCATCGAACTGCTTGTCCATACATGATTCAAGGTTACATTGACTTTGCAGATCAGGACCACTCATCCCTGAGACAGCACCCATATCATTCTCATTGTGATCAGAATTTCCAAGACTATGATCATCAATACTACCTGAAATGTTGGCTATTACTTTGCATTTATCTTTGATAAAACCTTCTCCTAATGAGGAGGTTTCAACAATTTGTTGGTTGGTGCTTACACAAGACAATTGTATGCTAGCTTGCTCAGCAGAATACTGGACGTTTTGAAGGCTAGAATGAGAACTGATCTTTTGCTTCTTGCAGAAGTCAGTTTCCTCTAGTAATGTCTGGTGGCCAATACTCTTTTCCTCCTTATCATGTACAGAAGAATGAAACCGGTTTTTTTCATCATTATTCTTTTCCTCCTCATCACATACAGAAGAGTGAAACTGGTTTTCTTGACCATTAATCTGTGTATGCTCTTCAGAACCTTTATTCTCCAATGCATCATCTGTGGAAGAAACTCTGGAAGCGTTATTATTTGATCTATTAGAAGTGAGATTGGTGGACCACTTCACCTCCAAAAGGTCAGCAGCAATCTCAGCACGCTCCAATGAATCTAACCTCATTTCATCGGCACCCTCCTGGTAACCATCCTCCTTTCTTGACCTCCCTCCAAAAACAAGACCAAATATGCGTGACCTCCGGGAAGTAGTCCTAGACAAAATCTTCCCATTGCTCACATCAATTTGACCAGCGGAGTTAGACTTATCAGCATCATAGTTGCAACTTTTGGACTTCATTGGCCTCCTATTACCAGACAACGGCTCATCTGTCTCATAGCCAGAAGGAAAAGGAAATGAGACAGCTTCAGATTCCCCTTCTTCAACATCTACCTCCCTGAGAAAGTATGCCTCCCCTTTATGATCAAGAAACATGTGGAAATTCGCTTCGATGCCATTAACACAGATGCTAACCACCTTTTCCCTTGTCTTTAAAACCCCCTGAAATTTACCAAACCGAACATTCCAAGGCGATGATTTGAAGCTCCCATCGGGCTGCTCCACTACAATTATATCGACAGCCCCACCAAAAGGATGGAAGGGACCAGACACCGTATAGACACCGCGGGAGATATAGCTACCTAGCCTCCCCACAGCGTACATCCTCCCTTTGAATCTCTAAGACCACTCAGATCTCAAATATTTGAAAATTTAACCATAATTCAGAATCCCGATAGATTACCCTTTTAACAAGTGGGATTCCGGAAATCTCACTTGAAAAGTCTAGAGCTTTAAATTCTGCAAACACCCAGATTATAAAATCTCAACATCAATACATAATTGAAGGCCCCAATCAACAAAAGAGGGGAAAAAAAAAAAGGAGATGCTTTTTAGCCGAAGAAACAAAACGCACTAGATAGAAAGAGATTAAATCTCCTTATAAATGAAAAACTCAATACATAGATAAAACGTATAAATTTTGGGAATTGTTCAATGCGCAGGCAGTAACTCAAAAATAAGAAAGAAACAAGAAAAGCATTAATCAAACAAAACCAAAAAAGATAAAAAACAACTGAGAAACTCGCGTTTTCTCTTTAGTTCTTCTCTTTTTTACAGTCTTTTCTCAGTTGTAAATTCAACGACAATAAAAGAAAAGGGACGTCATCAAATCAAACAAAATAATAATAATAATGAAAATAAAAAAACA
>JBBYHL010161780.1:14093-30166 GCA_038381835.1 Adansonia madagascariensis | reverse complement strand
TCCCCTTCACAACATCAACCCCTTTTGACTCGGATCAAGATTAAGATACAAAAAATAGGATTTCATATTAAAATTTTCGCTAGTGGAATACTCTAACTCCACTACTTAAAGGAGACACTCCAACCCAATTTTCTAATCAACGTTTAAATTTTCCCCTTGTTCTTAAATGTCCTCCTAACTTTGGGCATACTCCAACCTCACTACTTAAAGGGGATATTCCAACCCTATTTTTAAAAAATAATAAATTTTTTCTTTATTCCTAACTATTTTCATAACTTTATTTTAGGGGACAACTCAACCCCATTTCTCTGAAGGGATAATCCAACCCTACTTTTACCTCAAAAACTTAAAATTTTCTCTCTTCCAGATGCCTCAAACTGTTTTGATAAAAATTATCTTTGTTCTTCAAATTACCATCAAATCTAGACCAGTCTCTAAAATTGTCATCTTGATTATTTTTCAATAATCGAAGGCAATTATGAGATACATTTCGATCGCCCTTCCATCTTTTATGTTCTTTTGTTTATGATTGCTTATTTATGATATTATTATATTTCTCATTTTTTGCCTTGCTAACTTATTTCCTTTTGTAGTGTTCTTATGCATTCATATGTAAAATTCATTTTCAAATAAAATTTATGAGGCGATGTTTCATGTTGGTATCTCTCCAGTGTCTAATACAAAACATCCAATTTTTAAAATCCAATCCGGACATCATTTTCATAAAAAATCCCTATCTTCCTCACACCTCCGAGGCATATAAGTGATCTAATTTTCCTTAATAAAAAACCTCTGGATTTACATTTTCCAAAACTGCATGCATTAAAGAGGATTACATATAAATAGAGACCAAATGGAACTGATTTAATCGAGACCAAAGTGAGATATAGCTAGTAGGTACCAATTTCAGGCATCATGGGGATGTTAGTCCTTCCCTGCGTGTAACCAACTCCTGAGCCCAACTAACGAATCTCTAGACCTTGTAGACCTTAAAATCAGTATTTTGAGTTTTGTAACTCATAATATTGTTTTTAATAGGCATCTGATCTTGCCTACCCTAAAATAATCAGTGGTGACTCTAAGTTTATGGCCACTTCGTGGTGGCTATCTGAGTCCAGTTAGATGAGCAACTCATCTGACAGTCCTTATCCATTTTAATCATCACGTCTAATCCAAATCCCAATCAAGGGATAGCTCAAAGGCTCGATCATAATCAACCATCATTTATTTTTAAGTTGAGCGTGCTATGCCCTTCAGATTGCTTGAAGTTTTAAAGGCCAGGCACATGGCGACAATCCTCAACTAGAATTTGGAACAGTCTACCCAGACCACCAAAGATAGCTTTTAAATCATAATGGGCAAAGCAGAACCCTTCATGCCCACCAAATTTAATGCAATAAAAGTTCCCATGCATTAGTCATCTAAGATCAAGTCTATCCCTTCACATTCGTCGACCTCATGTACCTTCAAAACCCTAGGACAAAACTCCATTTTATCAAATTCATGAAAGAGCAAACAGCTAGAAAAGGCCAAAACCAATCACCGGATCATGTTTTTTTTAAAAAAATTATCATATTTGCAACATCTAGACACACATTTGCATCCTCATGCATTATACAACATTTAATATCCTTCAGCTACCAGTTCCTATATACTAAAGCCAAATTAGTGGGGAACCCAAGGTACAATTTCATACTTAAAAAAAAAAAAAACCTTGAAAGGCCCTAAGTATCTCTGACTTACGAGCTTATTAAAAATCATCCAAGAAAGGTGTCGAAACTCATTCTCTTCTAATCCTCAAAGGGTAGGACATTTTTTCCATTTTAGTCTTTATAGAGCAAGACACATTTTCTTACCTACCACAAAGCGCACACAAGCTGCTAACACTTGTTTACCTTAGTCCATAAAGAGCTAGATGCCTTCTCTTACCTATCACAAAGCCCACACAAGCTAGTGGCACCTATCTTCCTTAGTCCAAAAAGAGCTGGATGCCTTTTCTTGCCTACAACAGAGCCCACACAAGCTGGTGGCACCTATCTACCTTAGTCCACAAAGAGCTAGATGCCTTTTCTTACCTACCTTAAAGCTATAGAAGCTGATGGCATTTGTCTAAGGTCAAACACAAGAAATAACCTACCTTCATCCACAAAGAGCTAGATGCCTATCGAGTCAAAGCCCACACAGACTGGTGGCACCTGTCTAGGGTTAAATCTAAGGAACAATGTACCTCAATCTATAAAGAACTGGATGCCTATCAATTCAAAGCCTACACAAGCTGGTAACACTTGTCTGAGGGATTAAACCTAAGAAACAACCTACTTTAGTCTTCAAAGACCAGGACACTTATCTACTTTAAAGCCCACACAAGCTGATGGCACCTGTCTGGGGGTTAAACCCATGAAATAACCTAGCAGGAAGGTCAAACCCTACAAAACTCATCAAATTTTTCTTTTTTGTAGATATATTTGGCTTATCTAGATATAGTGTTAATTAGATCTCGATTTTTTAAGGCACATGGAATCATTATCCTACCCGAACAAAATGATGTCTATTTGTCTTTGCCCTATTCTTACCACTCAACAACGACTAAAGAAAGACAGCTATGGACACCTTATCCTGATCAATTTTTGGCATCCCAAGGCATAATTGAAAGGTGATGGAATTAGAAAATAAAAAAATAAATAAGGGTGACTGCCGACTACCATGTTGTTGAGCATTATTAGGCAACACAACTCCAGGCGAAAAATTTTTTTAAGAGGTCTGAAATGCCTATGAGTCGCATTAAAATATGTAAAAATAAGTCATCAAAGGTTAATATTCGAGGTATTACTACAGTCATTCAGATGAGTACATAGGTCAAGGTGAGGTAACTCAGGAAGCCACAGGCACGTGCAAGTTATATCAGTGCATAAGTAGTGATACAAGGTTTTTACATCACTAAAAATGTGAATTTTTAAGTGTAGTATCGATACATAAGGGTTTAGTCTCAAAACCTAATGAGATGTATTGATACCCATCGTGATTATATCAATACAAACCTTGGCAATAGCTATAGTTATGATTTTTGGCAAAATGTATCAATACACAAGCTTGAGTATCAATACAAGTTCATAAAGTATGATACATACCTCTAAGTCTCCAGATTGGAAACAAATTTTTACTCTTGGTATCAATGCATGCTTCATTGTATCGATACTCATGGGTAAAAATTAACTTTTGTATTAATACAAAAAGTTCTATGTTGATACATAAAGGTAATTTTTTTGCCTAGCTCAAGCCATTTTTTAGCCATTGAACCACTGATTCAAAATCTGATTTAAACATGTTCCTTGCACCAAAAATCATCAAAATTCATACCAAGCTTCATTTTCAGGCTTGTGACTGGATTTAAGCAAAATTTTAAGGCCCAAATAGCCAATGACAAGGGACATTTCATGACATTATGCAATTTGTCAAAGGGTAAGGCTAAACGCTCTCGATGCTTAGCTGCATAAAGTAGCCTAATAGGTTGGCATGGTAGCTAAGCATAGCCCCTGATCTCTGCATAAGGTACATGTACTAAAACCCTAAAGTACCTTCACTTTTTTATCTTTTGTTTTCATAGTCGTATGGCTATATAATCCAACCTTGGACTCAACTGAAGAAAAGCCATACCAAAAAAAAAATTCTCAGGAAAAATACCCACTTCTAGATATTCCCTCAATATTCCTCACCCATTAGAAACTAAAAAACTCTTCTCTATTCTCGGAGCCCTTCAAAACCATCACCATAAGTCTTTTAAAAACCTTTATTTCACTCATATTCCCTCCAAAACTCCCCTTTATTCGTACATAAATAAAAAGCCCCTCATTTTCATCACTCTTTTACTGTTTAACCCTAAAAAAGATGAGTTTAAAGTTATTGTCAAAGAAAAGATTGAAGCTTGAAACTTTTAGTATATTTTCTCTACTTAACTTTGCATATTGTCTGATTTTTTAACATTTTCATCATCTTAGTGACCTCTCTATGTTACCATGACCCTTCTAAGGTTCTCATGCATCATTAGTGCCTTGTTTGTGGTAGTCTTAGGATGTTGATGTTCTCTTGATGCCTAGATGTTGCATTATAGGCCCAATATCTTGTCTTTCATTCTATCATCAAAACAGCTCCTTATTTATGCATTTTTTTTCATGTTTCATCTATTTCATATGCTTAACACATGTATGAATGTTTTCATCACATGCATTAAGTATGTTTATGCATTTATTCCATTTTAAGGAGTCTTAGGATAAAAAAATGTTGTTTTGGCAACTTCAACTAACTTTTCTTCACTTAAATATGTTTATATCACTTCCATGCATCTTATTTGTCATCTTTTTGCATTTATATTATCTTTTCCATGTTAAAATATCATTTTTGTGTGTTTGCATGTATAAGACTTGTTTATCTTTATGCATGTTTATTTTATTCATGATTTGTTTGTCAAAATGCATGCTTGTTTGTTATAAAAATCTAGCTTTCAAAAATAAATCCTTAAGATAAGTTCATGCTACCTCCAACAGATGAAGAATAGAATAGATTTGATGTTTTCATAAAATTGGTCTTTAAATCTTAAGGACAAACTAAACCTTACAGATCTGGATTCATGGAATAAAATTCTACTTTCTTATGTTAAAGTATTAAGCCTTGATCTTAAGTCTAGTACCCCTTTTAGTGATGTGGTCAATCGGTTGTTTCATTATCCCAAACTCCTCTGGGATCGTGGAATGAATTTGCATGCTCATGCTACTTACCCCTTTCTTTCATGGATGCTCGGATGTCTTAGACTCGAGTTTACCCATAAAAAAGCCCAAAAATACCCAATAACTTCCCCATTTGGTTTAGCAGCATTATAGTCCAAGTTTAAAAAATTATTTTCAAGTCATAAATGAATTTTTATAGAATTTTTTTATATTTTTCCCTTGAAGGGCATCGAAATATCTTCCAACTATGTCTTATTTCCTATCAGATCATTCCAAATGAAAGAATTATGATTTTTTTAAGCTTTTATAGATCCCTTGAAATTAGCAAACAATTTTCTGTTCGAGACTTTTGGTCCAACAAACGATTTTTTTTGAACTTCTTGAATGCATTTTCCAAAAAGCTTATGAAATTCCCTTTCTAAAAAGGTATTGTTCATGGATTAACAATCTCAGATGAGCCCAAACTGATTTTTCAAAGTTTAGTGTGTCTTTTTCCCTACATATGTTGTCCTATCTTTAAAAATTAATTTAGACTAGAAAGTAATTTTCTAAGACTTTTGGAATATTTTTATACTAAACCTCATCGAGTTACCTTTTAAATGGTATTTCATTTACCCCCTAAAACCTTTGGATGCACCCAAAATAAATTCGATAAAACAAAATAATGTGATGCTATCCCCTGTTTATAACCCAATTTTTGAAATGCCCTTATAGAGACATTCGAACATCTCAAAATGCATCTAATCGATTCCTTTACAACATAAGCCTTTTAAACTTCGATCACGGCTAAAATACAAAAAAAATAATTTTATAATTTTTGCTACTGAAAATACGCCAACCTTATTGCTCCCAGGGGATTCTCCAATGCCATTTTCAACTCAAAACTTAAATTTTTCTTTTCGGATCCACATTCGAGTTCTTAATTATTTTCTTAAAACATCAAGAATTTTAATCCTTGGGGATACTTCAGCTCTTTTTTTTAGGGATATTCTAACCTCATTTTTCATTTAAAATTTGAACTTCCTCCCTAATCAAAACTCTTTTTTAGTATACTTAAAATTTTTACCATAGAGGATACTCCTACCTTGCCTTCCGAAGGGATACTCTAATCATGTTTTCTTTTCATCTAAAATCCAAATTCTCTCCCGGATATACTGGGTCTCCTAATCGAACATTTTTTTATGCCCCAAATTACTATTGAATCCAACCACATCTTAAAGTTTTTACATCCACTATTCTTCAATAATCAAAGACAACTATGAGATACATTTCGATTGTCCCTCTTTTTCATATTTTTATGTGTTTCCTTTCACGTAATTTATTTATTCTTTTTCGTCTTACAACACTTTTCTTTTTGCATGGATCATTATGTATCCATGTTTCAAAATAGCTTTAAAATTGCAAAACGATATTCTGTGTCAGTATCTCTCCAGTATTTGACATGAAATATCCAAATTTTTAAAATCCAATTTGAAAATTATTTTTTCCAAAATCTTTATATTCCTCATACCTTTGCAACGCATAGGTGATATAAAATTTCTTTCAGAACCTGAATTTTTAACATACAAAACTTCATGCATTAAAGGGACTTATATATAAATAATGACTAAATATAACCAATTTAACCCAAATCAAAGACATAGTTAGTAGATATCAATTTCGGGTGCCATGGGGGCAGTAATCTTTTCCCACACATAACTAACTCCCAAACCCAACGAATAAATCTTTGGACTTTGTAGCCTTGAAATTAGTGTTTCAAGTTTCATAACTCTAAATATCATTTTCAATAGGCATCTAATCCTGCCTAGGCTAAAATGATTGGTGGTGACTCCAAGTTTATGGCCACTTCATGATGGCCATTTGAGACTAATTATATGACCAATTTGGCCAACGGTCTCTCTTCTATTCATATTATTATGCCTAATCCAAATCCTAATCATGGGATAGTTTAAAGGGTCGACCACCACCAACCATCACATATTTTTAGGTCCAGCATACTAAGCCCTTCAGATTATCCAAAGTTTTAAAGGCATGGAATGTGGTGATAAAACTAGCCCCAAAGATTTAGCATCTATAATCCTAAATTTATCACCTTCTTCAACAGCTCGGAGGCACTTTTCTAGTGTCTAATACTTGTCTAAGTCTTTACCATTTTTGGAGGACCTCTTTACTTTTTCTTTTTCAGCTTGCTGTCAAGATCTGGGACTATAGGCCTTGCTGGTGAAGAGCCCATACCCTAAAATCCTTGAACTAGATAGGTTGTTACCATAGGGTTAATGTAAATGAATAGTTAGGTTGATGGAAAAAAATTTATCCATGCAATGCCTCTTTCTGAGCATCTATGGCTTTAGTACCACCGTTTAAGTTGCTCTTGGATTAGCTGGTTTTTTTCCTGCATCGATAATGCTCATTTTCCCCTTTTCTTTCAAACCTTTGGATAATAGTTTAGTTAATTCCATAATCTAAGCTTAGAGCTCCTCATTCTTATGAAGTGAATACCCTTAAAACTCTCTATAGATGAGTTTAAGTCTCTCAATATGGGCCTGGTGATCATTTTCCATTACTTTCTAACTATTGCAAGTGTTATACAGATGACGAACTATAGGTTCCATGTTTAAAGTGCTTTCACTTTAGATTATTATTAGATTAAACTTTTATGATGTGTCATGAGCATGTTTGATGAGATAAAGTTGAGTTTGCAATTAGATGGCAATTAATATGAATGTATAAAGTGGTGAAAGAGTTAGACTAGTCATGTAAATACACGTAAGACAATTAGACTTAGGGAGTGGATTCATCAATAACATCTTTCATTAAAGCAACAAAATATCCCAATTACATGATTACATTTAGAAATGTTAACACAGTTACATTGGTTGATCATATTTCCATAAAATACAACAGTTCTTATTCATGGGCTCCGGTGGCCAAGATGTCATGTGTCAAGGATTAAGCCATGTCTATCATGTTCTCTACCTTTAACTAGGTTACTTAAATCTGCTCAGTGAGATGGCGATGATGGTCCTAATAATTTTGATGTGCTTGATTAACCATTTGTAGCCATTTTTACTCTTGCTGTTCGGAGGCTTTTACTAGTTTATTATTGACCTGGTCTTGGTGAGCTTGCAGGGAATGCTTTAAATCATGAATTCTCTGCATCAGATTCTTATTCTCAACCTGATTTGCTCTTAAATCTTAAACTTAAGGTTTTAGCTATCCATTTTCCTTTGATAAGTTAATATAAGGGCATAGGTTCTAACAAGCTTCTCCCTATTGACTACTCTTGCTGTTCGGAGGCTTTTACTAGTTTATTGACTTGGTCTTGGTGAGCTTATAGGGAATGCTTTAAATCATGAATTCTCTGTATCAGATTCTTATTCTCAACCTAATTTGCTCTCAAATCTTAAACTTAAGCTTTTAGCTATCCATTTTCCTTTGATAAGTTGATATAAAGGCATGGGTTCTAACAAGCTTCTCCCTATTAACTATTCTTGCTGTTTAGAGCCTTTTACTAGTTTATTGACTTGGTCTTGGTGAGCTTATAGGGAATGCTTTAAATCATGAATTCTCTGCATCATATTCTTATTCTTAACCTGATTTGCTCTCAAATCTTAAACTTAAGTTTTTAGCTATCCATTTTCCTTTGATAAGTTGATATAAGGGCATGGGTTCTAACAAGCTTCTCCCTATTGACTTCTTTACATTGATGTAGTTCCTTCTCCAGTGAAGCAATTTTTGCCTCCCACTCAATTGACAACTTACCAAGGCATCGAGATTTGCTTGCTATACTAAGTGCCATATAGTCCTTTCTTAAACTCTTAAGATCCTCCTTTAAGTAGCCTTTCTCTTTAATAACTCGGTTTATCTCACCATCTCAAAGATAGAGGTCCATTCCAATTAACTCTTTTTTCATTTTATGGAATGATTTCCTTAGCGAAGGTCATTTTTTCTTATTCAAACTCACACTTGAGCAATTCAATTTTAGAGGGAAATTCATTAATTAATACTTGTGATGTTCTAACAGCAAACAAAGGTAATGAGTCACTGATGCAATTGGTCCTCCACTTATCATATCTTGGGTCATACTACTTCCTTTCTACTATCTCTCCACACAACAAGTTTGTCTCTAAGCATGGAAAACTAGCTAAACTTTTAACTTGTAATTAGGCTAATCATAGTCAAAATCCCACTATTCTAGGTCTTGGATGAAAGGAATGAATTATCAGCATTGAAATCACCTTAGGACTAAGATGGGTGTGCAGCTAATGCTTCCTCATAATCCTATAAGCAACACACAACTATAATCCTTACATTGATATATGCTTATCCGTAATAAAAACAAAAGGGTCTTCCATGATACCTCTCTCTCACTGAGATTCTAAAATTTTTGGACCCATTGCTCTTCAGACTTATCTTGGAGCCACTTCTTCTTGAGGACCTTAGAGATAGGACTAAAGTTGGGAAAGAAATTATAAGACATTCTCTTCTCTTCAAGGCATAAGTGTTTGACTAGTGAGATGTGAACAAGTGGCATACATCTTATGAAACAACTTATCCCCATTATCTTACAAAAACTAAGAACTCGAATGGTTTTATCCATGATAGTAAGTATAGGATTAACGTTACAGCACAATCAAGAAAAGAGATATGCTACCATTGCTTCAGCATAGCCTAATGTCTTCAATAATATGACTAGACCATATATCATCAAATCATAAAAACCTTGAATTTTTTGAATATCAAAGGTACTCACCATTGCTTCCTTTAAACTGGCCTATGAGATGCACCCACTATTCCTCTTCATCTTGATACGACTTTTAATCCAAGACTCTATTGACTCGAGAATCTACGCTAATCTTTTCTTAAAGGTTGAAAGGTACAAAGCCTTACAATATATTCTATAAGTCTTGGCCTTCTTAATATTAAGTAACAAGGTATATTGGTCAACAGTGGGACCAAATCTTCACGACTGAAAGTGAGACATCGATATGTTGGGTTCCAAAGTTGAGATACTGCTTGCAACAGACCAACATCTAAACAGACCTAGAGTAAAAGGGCTATGTCTTCATATCTCTTCATGAATAATTCCCTGTCAGTATTATCCCACTAGTCCATACATATCTTGCCAATCATTCTGACAGTCCATATCTTAACCTATTCATGCATTGTTGAGATATACCCAGCTTTAAGAATATGTCCACCATCACACTACCAGTGCTTTAACCTTGCTCAGACTTTCTCAAAAGACTTCAAATCTAAAGTGGGCTATTGTTCCATGACAAACATTCTTTAATGAACATTAAACCATTAGCCAATTATCCCATAATGACGGTGATTATGATGAAATGATGTATGCTAAAAGGGAAAAACAGAAAGGAAACAAGTTAGTGACTACAAAAAATAATAATCATAATCATAAAAATAAGGGCACATATAAAAGTAGCAACAAAATGCATCATGAAAATTACCTTGACAATAGGTAGTACAACGCCTAGGGGCGAGCATGCTAATTAACAACAAAAGGACAGCATAATGGCTTTTTTGAGTTAAAATTTCCTTTAGCAAGGTGTCACCATATCTTGTAAGGACAAGACTAAACAATTAAGTGGTAACGTTCATTCCTATGACAGATACATGTTAAACCATTATTTGGATAGCATAATGGCTTATTTCGACCAGATATAACTTTTTTTTTATATAAGGCATTGTAGGTGATAGCATTTGTTTGTGATCACCTATTTATTAGAGAGGGTTAGCCATGGACCATAATGACACACCCTAAGAAATGATCATGAAATGAAATGACAAATGCAGGTGACAATTTCTATTATCGCCTATGAACATGGTGTATAAGAGTAAAAGTACAAAGTATTTCCCTGAGTGACCCTACTTTTTGGGTTATTCTAGCAACACTCGTAGGTTTGGTAAAATGGGTTCGACCTGGTGGATGTATTTCTCTATGCAAATGTGGAGGGGTACTCACAAGAGACATAGGTAATTTTTACCCTTGAAGGTCTTGCCATGCTTATGTGAAAAGATACTCACGAAGGCAAATAGTCCACTTCTTCTTAATAATTAGCACCATAACTTCACCATGGTGTTTGGTAGAAATATAATGCACATGCAAGTGCACAATGTGTGTTGGGAAATAATCAAACCTTTTGTGTTACTCCTATATTACCATACTTATTTGAGTCGATATTTATTTAGGAACAAAGTAGTCCCTGAGAATCATAGGGTAAAAACCATGAAAGATAAAAAAATTAGTAGATAAAGACTGAAGGGGATTATAATCAATTAATAATTAAACTCAAAAAAGTAAAGAATCAACTGAGATATAGCTAGTTATAGGCTTAACTTTCTAAATGCTCTTCAGTAAAGTTGCCAAATTATCCCATATATCCCCTATTTTTGCTTTCTTTGGATGATCCAAAGTGGAAGTGCGCTCGACATAAGAATATATGGTATTTGGTGAGAACCTTTGAGCTATCCTTAGGTCAAGATTTAGATTAGGCATGATAATATGAAGAGGAGAGAGATCGTTAGATGAATTACTCATCTAACTAGTCTTAGAAAGTTACCATGAAGTAACCATAAATTTAGAGTTGCCATTGAATATTTCAAGCTAGGCTTGATTGGACGCCTATTGAAAATAATATCCTGAGTTATGAAACTCAAAACATTGATTTCAAGATCTACAAAGTCCAAAGATTCATTGGTTAGGTTTAGGAGTTGGTTACGTATGGGGAAGGATTAGCACCCCCTCGATGCCCAAAATTGGTACCCCCTAACTATATCTCAATTCAACTTTGGTTTCATCAGTTCTATGGTTATTTTTAGATATAATCCCCAGATATGCATAATTTTTGTGAAAAAATGTAGATACAGGTTTTAAAAGAAAATTTATATCACTTATGCATTGCGAAAGTATAGGGAACATAAAGATTTTTAGCAAAAATAATTCTTGAATTAAATTTTGAAAATTTGAATTTATGTGTTAGGCTTTAGAGAGATATTAACACAGAACATTCCTTTATAAAATTTTTAAAAACAATTTTTAAATATAAGTGCACTATGATTACTACAAAAAAAGAAACGTATTAGTAGGATGAAAAAGAATATAAAATTTCATAGATAGCCAATCGCAAACAAAAGAACGTAAAAAGGAAGGAAGATCAGAATATATCTAATAATAGTCTTCGATTATTTAGAATAATCGAAATGACAATTTGGAGACGTATTTGGATTCAGTGGTATTTGAAGGGATAAAAAAATATTTAATTAAAGTAAAAGAGGTATTAAAGTATCCCTTTAAAGAGGTAGGGTAATGTATCTTGAAAGATAAAAATTTTGATATTTTAAGAAAGTAACTAGGAATCTTGAACAAATCTGAAAAAGAAAATTCAAGTTTTTAGTGGAAAATGGGGTTGGAGGGTCCGCTCAGAGTGAGGGGGTTGGAGTACCCTTAAGAATAAAAATTTTTAATGATTTAATAAAATAATTATGAATCTCAAATAAACCCAAGAGAAAATTCAAGTTTCTTAGTGAAAATAGGATTAGAGTGTCCCCTATAGTGGTAGGGTTGGAGATCCAGAAAGAATTCAAGTTTTTAGTGGAAAACAAAATTAGAGTGTTCTCTCGAAGTGGTGGTGTAGTGTCCCCAAGAATAAAAAATTTTGATAATTTAAAAGAAAATGATATTTTGGAAAAAGGTAATTTAGAAAATGGGAAATCGAGGACTTGAATAAAATATATTTTTATTTTAAGCCTTGATTCGAGCCTAAAAGGCTTCTGTTATAGGGGAGACGCGAAAGTATATCGAGAAGTTCCAAATCTCGATAATGGTGATTCAAGAGATCGGGTTAACTTTGATTATAAAAAATATAGGATAACATCTCACTATCTCTCTTCTCAAATTTATTCCAAGTTCTTTCGAAGCTTTCGAGGAGTGAATCAGTTATCGCGAGAAAGGTAACTCGATGAAGACTAATACAAAAATATTCCAAAGTTCTTAGAAAATTACCTTCTAGGTAGAATTATTTTTTGAAGTTAGACTTGTTTCAACTCTCACAGCATGTGCAGGGGAAATGATGTAATAAAATTTGAAAAATCATCTCAGACTCATGGGGAATCATTAAATCACAAATAATACCTTTTCGGAAAGGGAACTTGTCAAACTTTCAGGGAAAATATTTGAATAATTTGGCAAAATCATTTGTTGGGCCGTAATAGCCAAAACATAATATGGTTCATTGGTCTTAGGGGTTTTCAATAGCCAAGGTTTAAACAATCATAATTCCCTTATTCGAAATGATACAAAGGCAAATGAGACACTTTTGGAAAGGTAATTCGATGTTTTTTTAGGGAGAATACCAAAAAATTCTAAAAAAAATCATTTATGGTTTGAAAATAATTTTTCAAACTTGGACTATAGTGTTCCCCAAGCAAAAATAAGGGGCTAGTCAAATTTTTAGGTTTCTTGGGGGTCAAATTCAAGTAATAGACGTTCGAATGTCCATAATAGAAGGAAAAAAATGACGCAGGCATCACGAGCTCATTCCATAATCTTGAAGTAGTTTGGAATGATGAAACAACCCATTAACCATGCCACCATAAAGATTTTGAACTCAGGATCAAGGCTTAATATATATTTGTTTATCAACTAAAAGTGTCATTTTTTTTTTGAAAAATGATATCTTTAAACTTATTTTACCATAAATCTAGGTCTAAAATGTTTAATTTATCCCTATGATTAGAAGACCAATTTTATGAAAACATGGCATCCATGCTATTCTCCATCCATTAGAGGTAGCATGAGCTTAACTTAGGGATTTTTTTTAAAATCAAACAAGCACCTTTAATAGGGTAACACATGCAAACATATAAAGATGACATTTTGACATAGAATGGATGAAAGATGCAAGGAGGTGGCAAATAGAATGTATGGAAATGATAACTCCATGAGTGGCATAAAAAATCATGCTATAGAAGATGACATGAACATATTTAAGCAAAGAAAAGCGTGTTGGAATTTTCAAGACAGCATTTTTATGCCATGAGACTCCTTAAAATGCAAGAACATACTCAATGCATGTTAGGAAAAACATTCAAATGAGTGTTAAGCATGGGAAAATAGGTGAAAATGATAAAAACTGATGAAATAAAGGATTACTTTGATAACAGAATGAAAGAGATGATGTTTAGCCTACCAAGCAACATTAAGGCATCAAAAGAACATTAAAATCCTAAGACTACCACAACCAAGGCAACAATAATGCATGGGAGTCCTAAGATGGTCATGGCAGCATAAATGGTTTGATAAAATGATGCAAGTGCTGGAAATGATGAAAAAAATAGAGCTTAGTGAGAAAATATACCAAAAGCCTCAAGCTTTATCCTTTTTCTTTAAGCAACAACTTTAAACTCACATTCTCTCTTTTTTTTTTTGTTGATGTGCAATGAAATGATGAAAAAAAGAGCTTTCTTGTAGGGTGTTGATGGAAGGAAGTTTTAAGAGGAAAAATGAATGGAATTGAAGGTCTTGGAGTGTTTTTTATGGTTATTTTAAAGAGCTACAAGAATAAAGGAAGGTTAAGAGTAAAAGGTAATGGAATAGTGTTTTATGGAGTTTTTTTGGGATGTTGCTAGACGTTTTTTTTGGAGATTACTAGAAAATGATTAATAGATGGCTAAGCCAGCTTTAGCCCCCTTTTAAAAGTCAAGGTTCAACTGATGCTTTTTGGAGACAAAGCAAGGGTATTTTTTTATCTTTCATTCATGTACTAGGGGATAACTCAGATATTATGCTTAGCTGCTTTTATTTTGATTGGTTCTGCCATGCAAAGTAGTGGTGCAGGATGGCTGTAACAGCTTATAATTGAAGAAAACCTAAGAATGCCCTTTGACAAACCATATATTTCATGAAAATGTCCTTTGACATTGGCTATTTGGGCTTTAAAAATTTGTTTAAATCTAATCAAGAGCCAATAGCTGAGGCCTGGTATGAGTTATAATGATATTTGGTACAAGAAATGTGTTTTAATCAGAATTTCAAGAGCTAAAAAATGGCTCAAACTGGTAAAAACATCTTGGTGTGTTAACATAGAACATCTTCTATTGATACAATCAACTTTCACCCATGAGTATCGATACAATAAAGTATATATCGACACCAAGAGCAAAAAATTTCTCTAGTCATGAGACTTAGAGGCCTACATCGATACTTCAGGGATTTATATCGATACTCCTACTTACATATCGATAAATTTTACTAAAAATCACAACTTTAGCCACTACTAAAACTTGTATCAATACAAACTCACCAAGTATTGAGACCACACCTTAGATATCAATACCAAACCCTCTTATATCAATACCATATATGAATATTTGAATTTTGGTGATGTGAAAACTTGGTTTTCATATCTATGCACCAATATGACTAGCACATATATTTAGCTCTTTGAATATCTCACCTTGGTCACAAACACTAACCCGTGTACATCTGAATGACTTCAGTGACACCTCAAATAGTGACTTGATGCCCTTTTTTAGATTTTTTTTCATATGACCCCTAGGCATTTCCAGCCTTCCTAAAAAAAATTCACTCAGCATTGTGTTATCTTCATTTTTATTTTTTATTTTTTAACTTTAGTTTTTTATTACATCTCAAGATGCTAGAAATTAGCCCAGACAAAATGAAATGTCTACAACTACCCCTCTTTGGCAGTTGCTTAGTATCAAGAATAAGGCAAAGACAAATGAGCACCATTTTGTTCAAGTAAGATAACTGCTATGTGTGTCTTTAGAAATATAGTGATCTAGTTAATATTATGTTGGTAGGTCGAGTATATCAACAATGGACCTGACTAATAAGAGAATTTCAATAAGTTTTATAGTGCTTGACATCCCCACTGGGTTTGTAGTTTCTTGGGTTTTCCTCTAAAATAGGCACAACTAGTGTGGGCTTTGGCTCGATAGGCATCAACTCTTTATAGATTGAGGTAAGTAGGTATTTTACTCTTTGAAAACAGATTCGATAGATATCCAGTTCATTATAAACTGTGACAAGTAGGTGTCCTGCTCTTTAAGGACAAACTCGATAAATGTCTAGCTTATTATGGATTAAGTTAGGTAAGTGTCCTACTTTTTAAGGATTAAGGTAGGTAAGCATCCTGCTCTTTAAGGACTAAGATAGGTAGGCATCTTGCTTTTTGAGGACTGAGGTAGTTAAGCATCCTACTTTTTGAGGATTGAGGTAGTCAGTAACTTACTCTTTGAGGACTAAGGTAGGTAAACATCCTGCTTTTTAAGGATTAAGGTAGGTAGCCATCCTATTCTTTGAGGATTGAC
>JBBYHL010161780.1:0-13993 GCA_038381835.1 Adansonia madagascariensis | reverse complement strand
TGCACTTTGAGAATTGAGGTAGGTAAACCTCCTGTTCTTTAAGGACTGAAAAGGGAAAAAATGTGTCCTACTCTTTAAAGACTAAAAAGGAAAAAAAGATGTCTTGCTCTTTGTGGACTAAAAAGATATGAGTTTAGGTACCTTTCTCGAATGGCTTTTTCAATTTGCGCTTTGTGAGATGAAGTATTCTTACCTGAAACCTTTTGAGGCTTTTTGAAAACATGAATTTGTACCTAAAGTTTTGTTTAATTTTGGCTTTTGAGAATAGGAGTTCACACCTAAAAAATGTTAATTATTGTATGAATAATGCAAAAGAATGCACACTTAAGTGATGCAAAATTGATGATTTTAAAAGTCTATTGAGTAATCAATTTTTTTGGCCTTTTCAGTCATCTGATCTTCTATGAGTTTAATAGGGTGGTTGCTTGCCCCAGGTTTATCAAACTTACCCTAGATTTCCTAAGGCTTTGAATGTTAAGGCCATTTTTGGAAGATAAGGATGGTCTATGATTATGAAGGGATGGTTCTGAGCTTAGATGGCTAATGTTTGGGAACTTTTTGTTACGTTGAGTGTGCTAGCAAGTATGAAAGATTCCTCTTTGCCAATTATGATTCAAAGGGTGACTTTGATGGTCTGAGTGGATTATTCAGAACTCCAATTGTTAGGATAACAGTTGCAAATGAAATTTTGGCCTTTTACCTTTATATTAAGTTTTACTAAAGAGAGCTTTTAAGCATCTTTTAAGGGTATGGGGTCCTAGGGTAAGACCGACTATGGCCCCAAGGTTCATTCTTGGTTTCTAGACATAAAACAATGTCCTTACAAAATTCCATCTTTCTAAGTAATGCTAGGAAATCCTGTTATCAGTTCCATCCATTTATTAAGAATAATCAATTAAATGATAAAAATGGTGTAACATAGGATGCAAGAATTAAAAAGACTTTTTAAGAAATCAAGTGATTGTATTTCATTTAGAAGAAAGAAAGTACAAGTAATGAGAAATTATGGGATCAAAAAAGATTTTAAGATACAAAAGAGTTTAGAAAGGGTTTCTTAGCCACTTTACCCCTGACGTCGATGACAAAGTCTTTCATTGTGTGCCTTCAAAAACTTTTCTCAAGCAGTTAATCCTTTTTGTATTGGTCGACTCACTAGAAGATTTTTCAGATTGCCTTAAGGTGGGATGGAGGCCTCGAGGTTAGGTAGTTTCCATTTTGCAAGTAAAGTTGAGATTTGGTAGAGTAAATTGGCGTAGATAGGTAAGTTAAGTTATGATTTGGTGTTTTGGTCAGGGTAGTATGTTTAGGTTAAATTGATCTTGGTCTAGGCTGGTGATAGTTTGGGCTTTATTTGGTTCGAGTAAGGGAGAAACTGGTCACTTAAGCCACCCTTTCGAGTTTTCAACTTAAGTAAGCTCATTTTCCTAGCCACCTTTTAAGTTTTCATCCTTTTTTTGGAAAAAATGGAAGTAAAAGGAGAATAAAATGCCCTTTTGAGTTTTTATCCTAAAAACCTTTCAAGCATAGTATTTCTTTGCAGAATCAAAATTCATAAGATTGGGTAGATCATTGTTGTCCATCTCAGTTAAGATCAAGGCTTTTTTGAAAAATATGCGCTTTATCACATATGGCCCTTTCTAATTTGGTGTCTATTTTCCTTAAACATCTTTATGGATGGAAAAGATTTGTTTGAGTACTAGGTCACCTTCTACAAACTGACAAGAATGGACCCTTTTGTTGTACGCTCTCGTCATACGCTTTTGATACATCTCTCTATGACAAATGACTTTTATTCTTTTCTCTTTAATGAGATTAAGCTGCTTATATCGATTCTTGACCTATTCAACCTTTCCAAGTTTTGATTCCATCTAAGTGAGGGAATTTTGACCTTAATAGTTAGGACATCCTCTAAGCTGTAAACAGAGGAAAATAAGATAGCACCTGTAGAAGTCTGTACTGCTGCACGATAAACATGTAATGCAAAAAATAATATTTCGTGCCAATCTTGTGTGTCTCAGCCATCCTTTTGACTATCTTCTTGATATTCTCGTTGGCTGTCTCAACTATCCCATTCATTTTTAGGCGGTGTGGGACAGAATTACGATTCTAGATCTTGAATTAAAAGTAGACTACTTGTATCATTTTGTTTTTCAGGTTACGTGCATTATCCCTAATGATTTGCTTAAGAAGATAATATTTATAGATGATATCTCATTTCACAAATTTGCATACAACAAATTTAGTGATATTAGCGTAAGAAGCTACTTTCACCCACTTAGTGAAATAATTGATAGTGACCAGAGTGAAGCAGTGCTCGTTAGAAGCCTAGGGGTGATAAATCTAATCATATGCATCTTTACATAGTAAAAGGCCATGGAGCTATCATAACACATTAGGAGGACATGGATTTTGCCTTCCTAGATTTGGCATTTATGGTACTTCTGAGCATAGTCAATGGAATCCTTATCAAGGGTCAACCAGAAGTAGCTCGATTGCATGACTTGTTTCACCATTAGGTGTCCACTAGTATGCGTACTGTAAATTCTTTCATGGATTTTCAAGAATTCTTTTGGCTTTGAAGGCATCTACAAATCATAGGAGTATCTGATCCTAACTTTTCTTGTATAAAACTTTACCATCTAAAAGAAAGCTTGCATTTATCCTTTCGATGGTCCTCTTGTCAGTTTCGATAGTGCATTTAGGGCATTACTGATCTTTGATGTATTGAAGGATGTTATGATACCATGGAGGACTGTGCTTCTCTTTTTCAACATTCCAACAATGTGCTGGAGTTGTATAGACGCTTATCTCTATAGAAGTAACATCCAATTCTCGATTGACAATGAACATAGATAACAAAATGGCTAAGGCATTAGCAATTTGGTTCTCTTCCTGAGGTAAATGCTAAAAGCTAATATCATCAAACTTTTTTCTCAGTTATGAGATCAGACTCCTAAAATGAATTAGTTTAGCATTATAAGTTTTCTAGCTTTCAATTGATAGATGATAAAGGCTAAATCTCCAAATACTTGTAGTGCTTCGATACCCCTTTCAATAGCGGCTTGGAGTCCCATAACGCGGGCCTTATATTTAGCTATATTTTTGGTGCAGTCGAAGTTCAATCTTGCGATAAAAAGGTAATGGTTTCCATCAAGCAAGATAAGAATTGCCCCAATTTCATGCCCCAACATGTTTGAAGCTCTATCAAAGTACATTTTCTAAGACGACCTACACTCGATAGTGTTCCCTGCCTTGTATATGCAAATCAAGTCTTTATTGGGGAATTCAAAGTCTAAAGGTTAATAGTCATCTATAGCTCGGCTCATCGAGAAGTCTACAAATGTGCTACCTTTGATGGCTTTCTAGTTCGCATACATGATGTCATATTAAGAAAGCAAGACTTGCCATCTAACTAATTTTCCTGACAAGGTAGGGGCCTTACACAAATGGGATCGAGTTTGGCGATCAGACACGTGGCATGATATAGCATGTATTGTCTTAACCTTCGAGCTATCTAAGCTAGAGCACAACATAGCTTTTCTATGGCTAAATAGTTATTTTCATATTTCATGAACTTTTTACTCAAATAGTAGATAGCCTATTCTCTCTTTCCTGACTCGTCATGCTGGCCTAATATGCAACCCTTTGACATGTCAAAGACTGATAAATCCAAGATTAAAAGTCAACCAGGCATTAGTGGCATAAGTATCGAAGGGTTTTAAAGGTAGTGTTTGACTTTGTTGAAGGCTTCTTGGCATTCTTCATTCCATCCCTCAAGATTTTGTTTCTGAAGTAGCTAAAAGATTAGATCACATTTGTTGGTCAACTGAGATATAAATCGAGCTATGTAGTTTAACCTTCCCAAGAAACCCCTCACATCTTTTTGAGTTCAGGGCAGTGGCAAGTTTTGAATGGCCTTAACCTTGTTGGGGTCAACTACTATTTTTTTCGCTCATAATAAAGCCCAATAGTTTGCCAAAAGGTAATACTAAATGTGCATTTGGTGGTGTTTAACTTGAGCTAGTATTTGCAAAGTTGTTTGAAGAGTTTTTATAGGTTGGCCACGTGTTCACTCTTCTTTGTCAATTTGGCAATCATATCATCCATACCTCTATTTCTTTGTGCATGAGATTATGGAAAAATGTTACCATTGCCCTTTGATAGACTGTCTTAGTGTTCTTGAGCCCAAAAGGTATTACTTTATAGCAAAAGGTGCTCCACATGGTCACAAAGGTGGCCTTTACCATATTCTCATATGCCTTTTTAAATTGGTTATAGCCTGAAATTCCATGCATGATGGAAAATAGTGCATTTTTAGCAGTGTTGTCTACAAGGGAGTCGATATAGGGCAAAAGGTAATCATCTTTTGGACTAGCTTGATTAAAGTCCTTATAATCTATACACATCCACACTTTGCCATCCTTTTTAGGAACTTAGATTATATTGGCTACCCATTCAAGGTATTTGGCTACTTCCAAAAATCCTGCCTCAAATTACTTCTTCATTTTTTCTTTGATCTTCAAAAGCATTTCAAGTTTCATCCTTCTAAGCTTTTGTTGTATGGGCTCTCACTCATATTTGAGAGGAAGTTTATGGACCATAATGTTGGGGTCTAATTCGAGCATGTCTTGGTAAGACCAAGCGAACATATCTTGATACTCTTAGAGAAGAAGTTTGGGTTAATAAGTTTGTGGAAGTTCCAATTTTGACTTTTTTCTAATCTTCTTTTATTCTAGGGTTTATGGTTTTAGTGGGTTTTTCATGAGGCAATATCTATTTTTCTTCTTGTTTAATTAGCTTCAGTATGTTTAGAGGTGTAGGATTCTCTTCAGAATCCCTTTCAGCCTCAACCTCATTGGTGTAGATTGGTTGCTCAAAATCAATTTCCTAAATCTCAGTTTGAATACACATGTCACTTTCATCCGAGTAGCTGATATCGTCTTCTTCTTTAATGTTGACAACTTTGTTTTCAATGATTAATTTCAACCTTTTGATGCAATGATAATGACATTACCCCTGCAAAGTGAATCTAAGGACTTCTCAATAGGTAGTTATACGATAGAATAATGTCTATTACATGGATGTCTATTTCTTAAGTGCATAGGCCAATTTGGAATGGAATGGCAATGTTTCCTATGATGTTTCTATAAGTTCCATTGAACACTTGCACAAATATGTGACTATTTTGTATATAAGCCGCATCAATAGAGAGCTTGTTCAAGCATGATATAGGCATTACATTCAGAACTGACCTATTATCAGTGAGCACTTTAGGCAACATGCTACCTTTATAGTATGTGGTGATGTAAAGAGCTTTATAGTTTCCTCTTCCTCCCTAAGGAATTTCATCATCCTTAAAAGATACATAGTTGTAGGCAATGATGTTACTTACTAGGTGATCAACTGGCCTGTTGGAATGTCTAAAGGGACATATGCCTTATTTCGGACCTTGAGCAGAGCATTTTCGTGAGCTTCGAAATTCAATAGCAGTGATACCACAGGTATCTTGGTAGGCTATATGTTTAACTGATCGATAATGCTATACTTGCTATGCTTGATAAACTTAAGGAATTTCATAGCTTCTTTCTCACTCACTAGCTCATGACAACTATCAGATTTAGTGGTTGAAGAATAGGAGAAGTGTTCTTTTGCTAAGTTTCACCTCTCGATGCTACTTGGGTGTAACATCTACAACTTTAAGTCAGATGACCTACTCTAGAGAGATCAATATTTACTGCTTATTGACAAGTCTCTTTAATGACTAAGGTTTTGCTTTAATAGTTCCAAAGAATAACCTTGTTGTCTTTATAAGGGAAAGGAGAGAAGTTTAATAATCATCTTTGGCGTAGGCTGAACAGGGGTAGCTTTAACTCTCAGTCAATGGTCGAATAAGACCAATGGCCTTACAAACACCCTAAGGAAGATTATTCATTTTTCTTTCTGTGGTGTTGATAGATGGTATCACATCTGCAGACTTAGTATATAAGGCTCATTTTTTATCATAGAATTTAATGCTGCCATCATTCATCATCCTTTGAACCATAGCTCAAAACTCTTTGTACATTTGAAACCTATAAGCACAAACAGTATGGAAATTATAGAAGTCATTGGCTCTCCCTTTTGTCCTTTTAACCCAGTTGACTAATTTGTCTTGTACCAAGATATGCCAAACCAAATTTCTTAGTGTCCTGACCTCATCTAAGTTTTCTACAACTTTGTAGCCTTCTTAATAGCCATTCTACTACATCTGACTCAGATGAGTTTGAGATGAACTGGCTCTAATATTAGATTTTGATTATTATTTGGCCTCTACTTTTTCTTTCCCTTTGCCTTTAAAGGTATTTCTTTTGCCTGAATCACTTTTTATGGCTTCATCAATTATTTTGCACAATATGACTACATCTGCGAAGCCCCTTAGGATTCTCTTTACCACTTCCTTATAATAAGGCACTTGTAATGTGCCAATAAATCTAAACAATCATTTCTTTCTCTATAAGAAAGGGATGATTTTGGGTGGCCTTTTCCATCCACCTAAGAGTATATTGCTTGAAGCTTTCATCAGCTCTTTTTTCCATGCTCATGAAAGAGAAAAACTTAAAACCTAGTATATGGTAGGGCTCTCCTCATCTATGGCATTAACAAACGGATCGATGTACTCATCTAGTTCTTTATGAAACATAATTTTAGACCAATCTATCATCCATTAGACCATCTCTAGGAAAAGCAAGCAGTGTTACAGAGTATGCCCTTAATCGTGATGGCAGCAAAATGGTTTAATAGTTCCTTTGCTTTGGTTTTCGATAATCGATATTATCCCTGCGTTGATGAAAACCAACCATACCTAACCCGTCAGGGTTTTAACTTCTTTTATGCTTCTTTTGACCTAACATCTTTTTTCTTCGATCACCACATTCACTTTTAGCTCCACATGGTTAGGAAGTAGATTGATTCTAATGTTAAGTCCAAATTGTTTGACCTTGATCACACCATTTTCTAGCAAACCCTACACTTTTCTCTTAAATGGGGGGCAATTCTCAATACAGTGGCCTTGTGCCCTAGCATGGTACTCATAATAGGCATTTTTATCATACCATTTGAGGTATGAAGGTGATCTTGGGTTTGTGAATACTAGGGCCACTTGTTGGCTTACCAATAGGCGAAAATAAATCTCTTTATAGAAGTAGGGAAATGGCTCAAAATGTTCTCTTTCTTGGGGTGCTTCTTGATTATTTATTGCTCTTGCATTTATTATATTGCGAGATTGTGCGCTTTGGACTATGCTTTGAATAGGATTTGGCGTGAAACTCATTGTTGGAATGATCCTAGTAGAATGCACTAGTTATGGCATTGATGAATAGGGGTTAAAACCTAGATGCAACATGTTCCAAAAGTCCATATCCTACACTGGATGCAGCTTCCGATTGAACTTGCTAAGACTTTCACTATAAGCATTCACCTATTTCTCCTTACCTTTAGTCGTTGACTTCTTGACCAACCTGAATGATTCTCTAATGGATATCTTGCCATTTTTTACAGCATTATTGATCATTTCGCCTGATATAACCATATCAGCAAAATTTTTCATGGCATTCCCTACTAACCTTTCGTAGTAGGAAGCTTGCAAAGTGTTGATAAATAAGACCATCATCTCTTTTTCAATCAAAGAAGGGTAAACTTGAGCTGCTCCTTTCTCCACCTTTGAGCATATTGCTTAAAGCTCTCAAAGGTTTTCTTTTTCATGTTCATAAGGGAGAGACGATCCGAGGCCTAGTCAGACAGATGCTTATATTGATCAATGAAGACATGAGCCAAATCTGTCCATGTTTGAATTCTTATAAGATCAACCCCTATGTACTATCAGATGGCTGCCTTAGTTAGACTATCTTAGAAGTAGTGAATTATCAACTTTTTATTCTCATCATATCCAGCTATTTTATGGTAGTATATACAAAGGTGTGCCATAAAGTTTGTTATCCTATTATACATTTTAAAATTCAACACTTTGAATTTAGGCAAGATGACAAGATTGGAAACCAGTCCCAAAGTTTTTGCATCTATAATCCTAAATTTGTCACTTTCTTCAACAAGTCAAAGGCATTTTCTGGTGACTGATATTTCTTTAAGCCTTTATCATTTTTTAAGGACCTCTTTACTTTTTCTTGTTCCATTTGCTCATCGAGATCTGGGACTATAGGCCTTGTCAGTGAAGAGCCCATACCCTAAAACCCTTGGACTAGATTAGGTGCTACTTTAGGGTTAATGTAAATGAATGGTTAAGTAAATGGGATATTTGCTGTCAAAGGATGTTGTCCATGTAATGCCTTTTCCTGAGTATTGCTAGCTTCAGTACCATTATTCAAGTTGCTTTTGAGATTAGTTGGTTCATTTTTTGCATCAACTGTACTCGTTTTCCCTTTTTCTTTCAAAGCCTCAGACAATATCTTAGTTAATTCCATGATCTGAGCTTAGAGGCCTTAATTCTTACAAAGCAATTGCTCTTAAGACTTTATACATCAATTCAAGTCTCTTAATGTGGGCTTAGTGATCATTTTCCATCGATTTTCGATGATTGTGAGTGTTATACAGATGATTATCTATAGGTTTCATGCTTTAGAGCACCTTCACTTTATATTATTATCGGATTAGATTTTTATTATGTGTCATGAGTATGTTTGATGAGATAAAGATGAGTATGCAATAGATGAGTAGTAAAAGTAATGCGTATGGGACAAACGGACATATGGAGAAGCTCCATCATAGCATCTTTCATTAAAGAAACAAATATCTCAATTACACAGTTACATTGCTTGATCACATGTTCCATAAAATACAACAATTATTGTCTATGGGTTCTGATGGATAAAAATTACATGTCAAGGATCGAGCTATGTCCATCATTTTTTTAGCCTCCAACTGAGCTACCTAAATCTACTTGGTGAGATGGTACTGATGGTTTTGATAGTTTTAACATGCATGATCAACCACTTAGAGCCATTCTAGTTCTCATTGTTTAAAGGCTCTTACTAGTCCATTGACCTAGCCTTGGCAAGCTTGAAAGATATGCTCTAAACCTTGAATTATGAGTGTTAGAATCTCATTCTCAACCCAATTTGCTCTTAAATCTTAGACTCCAGGTTTTAATCATCTATTCCTCCTTTGATAAGTTAATACAAGGGCATGGGTTCAACGAGCTTCTTTCTATTGATCTGGGCTTCTTCTTTACATAGATATAGTCTCTTCGTAGTGTAGCAATTTTTGTTTCCTACTTAACTGACAACTTACAAAGGCATCGAGACTTGCTTGCTTTAGTAAAGGCCATATAGTCTTTCTTTAAACGTTTGAGATCCTCCTTGAAGTGGTTTTTCTTTTTAACAACCCAGTTCATCTTGCTATCTCAGAGATAGAGGTCGATTTCCAATTGACTCTTTTCTTCCTTTAAACGAGTAATTTTTTTAGTGAAGGTCACCTTTTCTTGCTCTAACTCACGCTTAAGCAACTCAATTTTAGAGGGAAATTCATCAACTGATACTTGTAATGTTTCGATAACAAATTCAGGTAAGGAGTCATTGATGTGATGGATCCTCCACTCGTTATATCTTAAGGTTATGCTACTTCCTCTCTAATACCTCTCCATGCAATGGGTTTGTCACCAAGCATGGAAAGCTAAAAGAACTTTTGACTTGTAACTAGGCTCACCATAATTGAAATCTCACTGCTCAAGGTCTTGGACAAAGGAATAAATTATTGACATTAAAAATTATCGTAGGACTAGGAAGGGTGTGTAACCAGTGCTTCTCCATAATCCCATGAGTGGCACATAATTGTAATCCCTGTATTACTATATGATTGTTTATGGTGAAAACCAAGGGGCCTTCCATGTCACCTCTTCTCCATCGAGGTTCTAGAATTTTTGGATCCATTGCTCCTTGGACTTGTCTTGGGGCCATTCTTTTCCAAAAACCTTAGAGATAGGGCTAAAGCTGGGTAAGAAGGTTTATGACACCCTTTTTTCTTTGAGACAATACAAGCCAAATGTGGAGAAGTGGTATGCATCTAATGAAGTGACTTGTACCCACTTTCTTACAAAAACTTAAAGCTCAAATAGTTTCAGCAACAATGGCCAGTGTGGGATTAATGTTGTAGTGCAGTCGGGAAAAGGGATATGTTATGGTAGCTTTGACATAGACTAATGTATTCAAAAATATGACCAAGCCATATATTGCCAAAGCGTAAATATCTTGAATTTTTCAAATATCAATAGTACACCATTGCTTTTTTCAAACCAGTCCATGAAATGCATTCACTATTACCCTTTATCTTGATAAATCCTCGATTCAGGACTTAATTGACCCAAGAATTTGAGCTAATCTTTTCTTGAAAATTAAAGGATGCAAAGCCTTATGATATATTTTATCAGTCTTTGCCTTTTCAATATTGAGCAACATAATGTATTCATCAACCGTGAGGACCAAATCTTCATGATTGAAAGTGAAACATTGATATGCTAAGTTCCAAAACTGAAATACTGTTTGCAACAGGCCAATATCTAGATAGACCTGGAGTAAAAGGGCTATGTCTTCATATCTCTTCGTGAACAATTCGCTTTCTTTTGATATTATCCTAACTAGTACATATATACTTCAGATCTTGCCACTCATTGTGACAGTACTATATCTTGACCCTTTCATGTATTGTTGAGATATAATTGAATTTGAGAACATCCCCATCTTCATGTCGTTAGTGCTCTGACCATGCTTGGACTTCCTCGAAAGGCTTTAGGTCTGAAATCGACTATTGCTCCTTGACAAATACCCCTTGGTAAACACTGAACCATTGGCCATTTGTCCCATAATGATGATAGTTATGATGAAATGATGCATGCATCAAACAAAAAAAAAAGGAAATAAGTTGGTGACCGCATTGAATAATAATCATAAAAATAAGGGTATATATAAAAATAAAAAGAAAAGTAAATCTCCAAAATTACCTCGACAATAGGCGATGCGATGCCTAGGGGCGAGCACGATAATAAACAATAGATGGATAGCATAACAGTGTGTCTAAGTTAAAATTGCCCTTAGCAAGGTGACACAATACCTTGCAAGAACAAGACTAACCAATTAATTGGCAACATTTATTCATCACCACTTATAACAAGTACATGTTAAGCCATTATTTGGAGAAACTTACTAGTTATTTCAGTCAAATGTGATATTTTTAGGATGAATGGGGCATTGTTAATGGCATTCGCTTGTCATCACCCACTTATTAAAAAGGATTAGCCATAGAACATAACAGCATGCCCTAAAAATGATCATGAAAAAATAACAAATGCTAACATGGTGTATAAAAGTAAAAGTAAAAAGTTTTTCCTCAAGTAAGCTTATTCTTCGGGTTATTCTAGTAGTACTCCAGTATGGTTTGACATGGTTTGGCTTATAGGGTTCACTATATGGGTTTAAGTGGATGCCTAATTTGGTATCTACTGTAACGTACGTCGGGGTGGATCCTCGCAGATCTATGGGTGTGTACGACTTAAAATATTTTCCTGACTTGGAAATGTCTTCTTGATCGAGACTTTTCTTTTGCGATGTGATGAGAACGAGAATGTACGGATTCTTAACTTCTGATATAGTGAAGGGGACCATAAGATGAATCGCTCATCTTATTGGTCTCGAATGACCATCATGATATGGTCAACGCATGGAGTCGCCACCAATCAGTTAGGGCTAGGCATGACTGGATGCCTATTGAAACCTATGTTTTAAGTTACAAAACTTAAAACATCGATCCTATGGTTTACGTAGTACAAAGATTCATCATTGGGTTCAGCAGTTAGTTATGCATGATGAGGTATGAACCTCTTCGCGATGCCCCAAATCGGTACCTTACTAGCTATGTCTTATCTCGACTTTGATTCTTTCGATCTTAACTCGTCACTATTTTGATATAACCCTTTTTTAATGCATGAATTTTATAGAAATACAAATCTAGGTTTTGATGAAAAGATTTAATCTCATATACATCCCAGAGAGATAGGGAATATAGAGTAATAAAAATTACCTTTGGATTTTACTTTGAAAATGGAATGTTCCACTTTGGGCACTGGAGAGATACCCGCGTAGAACATTACCTTTAATTTTAATTGAAATATTTGAAAACATGAATGCAAATACTCATCACAAAGAAATCATGTTAGTAAGGCAACAAATGAAGTAACATAGCATGGATCATTCAATGCAATGATAAAAAAAAGGGATGGACTATTGGAATTTATCTCACAATTGGCATCGATTATCTAAGAATAATTGAATCGAAAATTTTCGAAATGCAGCTGGGTTTTTTGATTAAACGAGGCTTGTTTGACATCTTCATGGAAGTTCAAGAAGGAGAAATATTTAATTGTAGTTGAAAGACAAGGTTGGAGTATCCCCTCAGAAAGATGGGGTTGGAGTATCCCCATGGATGACAAATAATTTTGACAAAGGAAGATTTTTAAATCTTGACAATTTGAAAAGTGGGGTTGGAGTATCCCCTCAGAAGGTCAGGGTTGGAGTATCCTAATGGATGATAAATCATTTTGACAAGGGAAGATTTTTCAATCTCGATAATTTAGAAAAGCAAGGTTGGAGTATCCCCAAAAGTGGCACATCTAACACTCTTTAGAGAAGTCGAGTTAGAAAACTTGAATTGACAAAACTTTGTGATTTAGAAAATGAGTGAGCATTTTGACGACTTTTGGCAAAAGAAATTATTGTGCACGAGGATGGTAAAGATGTAAAGTATGTTTGTGCCTTGATACGAGCTTGTGGGATGTCAAAGCATGTTCTTGAGGCTGATGGGGGTGCTATAGTGACATTCGAATGTCTCGAGTTGAAGCTCAGGAAAACAACTTAATTTTGACCATAACCGAAAACAGGGGACAGCATCACGCTATCCCGCTTCCTAAATTTATTCTAAATTGGTTTGAAGGCTTTAGAGGGTGGACAAGACACTGTTAGAAACGTAACTCGATGAGGGTCAATCTAAAAGTGTTCCCAATATCCCAAAAAGTCACTTTCTAAGGAAATAAGTTTTCAAGTTTAGATTGATCATGCTACTGGCAGAGCATATGAGGGACAAGGTGTGTGAAAATTTGAAAAATCACCCCAGACTCATTTGGTATTGAAAAATTGCAAGTGATACCTTTCTGAAAAGGGAATTTCATGAACGTTTTAGGAAAAATGTTTGAAAAATTTGGAAAAATCATTTAGTGGGTCTGAATGGCCCAACCAGAATACATGTCTGGATTGTAGAGGTTCTAGATAGTTTAGATTTGAAAAATCATAACTCTCTCATCCAGAGCGACTCGGGGGTGAACAAGACATCGTTTTAAAGATAATTCGACACACTTTGAGAGGAAAATATTAGAAAATTCTTGAAATATCATTTAGGATTTTAAAGTGATTTTTCAATTTGCAACAGTTGTGCTGCTAGTAGGGGACAAAGCAAAGCAAGGGATATTTCTTATGTTCTTTATGTTTATGGGTCCAAACTCGAGTCATTGATAGTCGAACGCCTATGACTGAAGGGAAAGAATGGCATGAGCATCGCAAGCTCATTTGCACAGCCTTAGAGTAGTTTAAGAGGATGAAATAGCCCATTGATCACACCATTCAAGGTTTTGACTCAAAAACAAGGCACAAACATTTTGAAAATGAGTGCAAGGCCATTTTTGTTGGAAAATTAGAAGATTTAAGCTCATTTAATCAAGATTCCAGATGTAGAAAACTTAATTTTCCTTAAGATTTTTTTATGCTAACTTTAAAGAAAACGCTAAGTTCATGCTTATCCTTATTGGTTGAGGTTAACATGCTTGGCTTGGGGAGGTTTTGAAAATCAATTTTTGATAGCCATCAAACATGCGTTTTGACAAAGGGAAGACCACAAACATACAAGGGGATGGCACATAACATGAATGGGGATGCTAACTTTACCAATGGTCTAGACAAAG
>JBBYHL010161672.1:0-30169 GCA_038381835.1 Adansonia madagascariensis | reverse complement strand
TTGTTGTTAATAAGCAAGAAAAAAAGAGAAACAATGAGGTTTTGGTTCTGGTATGGATGAGGGTGATTTTTAGAATGCGTAATGGTTGGGAATTAATGTTTTAGGGCTGTTTTTGGGTGGTGAGTGAAGAGCTACGGGATTTTGGTTTTCTTGGTGTAGGAATGTGTTTTGGAAGTTGAAAATGAGTTAGAATCTAACCCTTTTTAGCTGAGATATAAGTGGTCTATTTATACCAACATTTTGGAGCCAATTTAGAGGTGTTTTTGGTCATTTCTCAAGGGGGACAAAGTGATGTCTGCTTTGTGGCTATAGAGTGGCTGTAGGGAGCAACTTGTTGCCAATGTGATGGACATAGGGTGGCTGGTTTACATGCTGAAATGATTTTCTAGCAAATAGGGTGGCTGATGGTGATCTTAGTCAATAAACTAGGGAGGAGCAGGGTGATCATGTGACATTGACCTTTTTGATCTAATTTAGACTTCAAAAAAAATATTTTGATTAATTCAAAACTCCAAAATTGTAATTTGATATGGGCTTTGATCTTTTTTTATGCAAAAAAAAAAGAGAGTTAAAATCGAGTTTTTGATCTATAGAGGATGCCCAGACTATGGAAAATTAGCCTGGTTGCTAAAAAAATTAGCCCGGACAAAATAAGGTGTCTGCACATACATGATATTGATGCTTTGATTTTGCAAGAAAAGAATTTCTTTCACTTATTTTCCTTAGAATCAACATTCATTCCTTAAATAAGATAAATAAGGATTTTTGTAATAATCTCCTTTGTTTTGATCATTAGGCTATAGTAACATGTTCTCCTCATCAGGATACATGACATTGGTGCTTTGGTTTCATAAGAAAAACTTTTCTCTCCATCGTTTTCCTTAGAAGCAAAGTTTGTCCTTCAAATGACATGAACATAGATTCTCGCAATAATCTCTTTTGGTTCCATCATTTGGGTATAGAAACACTTTTTCCTTATTGGGATACATGATATTGATGCTTTGGTTCGACAACAAAAGATTTTCTCTCCATCATTTTCCTTAGAAACAAAGTTTATCCCTCAAATGAGACAAACATGGATTCTCGCAATAATCTCCACTGTTTCTTTCGTTGGGCTATAGAAGCATATTCTCCTCATTAACATTTATGATATTGATGCTTTGGTTTTGCAAGAAAAATTTTTTTCTTTGTTATTTTCCCTTTTATAAAAGTTCATCTCATAAACAAGATGAAGATGGATTGTCATAATAATCTCTATTATTTTCATCATTGGGTTATAAAAACACATTCTCCATATATTGATGCTTTGGTTTTGTAAGAAAAGCCCATCTCTCCAATATTCACCTTAGAAGCAAAGTTAGTCCCTCAAATGAGACGAACATGGATTCTCGCAACAATTTCCATTACTTTCATCATTGGCCATAGAAACACATTCTCCTTATTAGGATGCATGATATTGTTGCTTTGGTTTCATAAGAAAAGCTTTTCTCTCCATCAATTTCCCTTGAATAAAAGTTCATCCCATAAAGGGGATGAGCATGGATTCTCTAATAATCTCCATTGTTTTCATCATTGGGCTAGAGAAAAACATTCTTCTCATTGACATAAGATATTAATGCTTTGGTTTTGCAAGAAAAGCTTTTCTCTCCATCATTTTCATTAGAATCAAAGTTTATCCCTCAAATAAGATGAACATGGATTCTCACAATAATCTCCATTGTTTCCATCATTGGGCTATAGAAACACGTTTTCCATGTTCGGATACATGATGTTGATGCTTTGGTTTCGCAGGAAAAGCTTTTATCTCTATCATTTTCCCTGGAAGCAAGGTTTATCCCTCAAATGAGATGAACATGGATTCTCAAAATAATCTTTGTTGTTTTCATCATTGGGCTATAGAATTGCATTCTACTCATTGACATATGTGATATTGATGCTTTGGTTTCATAAGAAAACCTTTTATCTCTATCATTTTCCTTAGAATCAAAGTTTATCTCTCAAGTGAGATGAATAGGGATTCTTGTAATAATCTTCATTACTTCGGTCATTGGGCTATAGAAATACGTTTTCCTCATTGGGATACATGTCAATGATGCATTGGTTTCCTATGAAAAGCTTTTCTCACTATCATTTCCCTTAGAAACAAAGTTCATCTTTCAAATGAGACGAACACGGATTCTCGAAATAATCTCCATTATCTCCATCATTGGGGCATGTCGCCATGTGCTTGTCCTTTAAAACTTCGTACGATCCGAAGGGCACAACATGCTCAACTTAAGAATAATGATAGTTGGTTATGGTCGAGCCTTTGAGCTATCCCTTGATTGGGATTTGGATTAGGCATGATAATTTGAAGGGTAAGGACTGTCGGACGAGTCGCTCATCCAATTGAACCTGGATGGCCACCATGAAATGCCATAAACTTAGAGTCACCACCGATCATTTTAGGCTAGGCAAGATCGGATGCCTATTGAAAATGATATCACGCACTACGAAACTTAAAACATTAATTTCAAGGTCTATGAAGTCCAAAGATTCGTTGGTTAGGCTTAGGAGTTAGTTACGAGTAGGGAAGGACTAGTATCCCCACGACGCCCGAAATCGGTACCTACTAACTATATCTCACTTTAGTCTTGGTTAAGTCATTCCATTTGGTCTTTATTTAGATATAATCCTCTTTATTGCATGAAGTTTTGGAAAATGTGAATCCAGGGTTTTTTATTAAGAAAATTAGATCACCTATGCACTTGGAGATTTGAGGAACATAGGGATTTTTTATGAAATCGATGTCCGAATTGGATTTTAAAAATTGGATATTTCATATTAAGCACTAGAGAGATACCAATACGAAACACCGCCTCATAAATTTTATTGGAAAACAAATTTTAAATATGAATGCACAATAACACTACAAAAGGAAAAAAGTTAGTAAGGCAAAAAATGAGAAATATAATAATATCCTAAATAAGCAATCACAAATAGAAGAACATAAAAAATAGAAGGGCAATCGAAATGTATCTTATAATTGCTTCGATTATTGAAGAATAACAAGGATGATAATTTTAGAGACAGGTCTAGATTCGATGGTAATCTGAAGAACAAAGATAGTTTTTATCAAAATAGTTTGAGGCATCTGGAAGAGAGAAAATTTTAAGTTTTCAGGGTAAAAGTGGGGTTGGAGTATCTCCTCAAAGAAGTGGGGTTGGAGTGTCCCCTAAAATAGAGCTATGAAAATAGTTAGGAATAAAGAAAAAAATTATTATTTTTTTAAAAAGGGGTTGGAGTATCCCCTCGGAGTAGTGGGGTTCAAGTATCCCCAAAATTAAGAGAACATTTAAGAACAAGGAGAAATTTAAACCTTGATTAAAAAAAAGGTTGGAGTATCCTTTTTAAGTAGTGGAGTTGGACTATCTCCACTAGCAAAAATTTTAGTATAAAATCCTATGTTTTGTATCTTAATCTTGATCCAACTCAAAAGGGGTTATGCTGTGAAAGAGACTAAACAGATGTATTTCGGGACATCCGAACGTCTCAATAAAAGGAGATTTAAAAGTTAGGCAAAAAATAAGGGACAGCATCATGTTATCGCTGTTTCCAAATTTTCTTCGGGTGCATCTAAAGAGTTTAGAGGGTAAATGGGGTATTGCTAAAAAGGTAACTTGACAAGATTTAATACAAAAATATTCAAAAATCCTAGAAAATCAATTTTTAGGTGGAATTAATTTTTGAAGTTAGGTTCATCTCAGCACTAGCAGCATGTATAATTAAAAGGGCATGGTGGCTTTTGAAAAATCAATCCAAGCTTATCTGGGATCGTTAGATCATAAATAATACCTTTTTAAAAAGGAAATTTTGTGCGTTTTTTGAGAAAAATGTTTGGAAATTTCTTAAAAATCATCTGCCGAGCCATAATGGCCCAAACATAATGCTACATGCTGGTTCCAGAGGTTTCAAACAACCAAGGTTCAAAAAATCCTACCTCCCTCGTTTGGGATGATCCAAGGTCATATAAGACACCGTTAAAAAGGTCATTTGATGCCCTTTAAATGAAAAATATTAGAAAAAATAAAGGAAATATTTTATGGCTAAAAAATTTTTTCAAGTTTGGGCTACAGTGCTGCCAGAGCAAAAATAGGGGGATTGTTTAATATTCTGGTTTTTTCGAAGATAGACTCAGGCCTGGGATGTCTGAATGTCCATAACAGAAAGTAACACGGGCTTTACAAGTTTATTCCACAATCCTGGAATAGTTTAGGATAATGGAACAACTCATTGACCATGTCACCAAAATGAACATGAGACTCAAGATCAAGGTTTAATAGTAAAAAAGATTCCTTTTTAAAAAAAAAAACATATTTCATTATGAAATCCAGAGCTGAAATATTGATTTACCCCCAAGATTGGGAGACCAATTTAATGAAAGCATTAAATCCATGCTATTTTTCATCTATTGGAGGTAGTATGAACTTAACTTGAGGATTTTTTTAAAAATCAATTTGTAAGAGACAAGCAAGCATTTTAATGGAGATATCATGAACAAAATACATCAAATACAAAGATAAACATGGATTAAACATGCAAATAAGCAAATATGACATTTTAACATGGAAATGGTTGACATGGATGCAAAAAGATGACAAATAAGGTGCATAGAGATGATATAAACATGTTTATACAAAGAAGTGGATGTTAAAGTTGTCAAGACAGCATTTTTATTTCATCAGCCTCTTTAAAACACAAGAAAAATATTTAAGCATACTAAGACACATTAAAGTGACAATTTAAATATGAAATGTATACATAAATATGGAATGAACATGACAAAAGATGTATGAAAAGAGGCTGTATGATGATGAAAATGAAGCAAGGTGAGTTTATATATCTAACAACATTAAGATGTCAAAAGGGTCATTAAGATCCTAGGACTACCATAACCAAGGCAACAAAGATGCATAGGAGTATTAGGAGGGTCATGGAAACATGAATAGATCACTAAAATGAAATGGATGATTAAAATTGAAAATATACGGAATGAGGTAAAAAAAATATACTAGCAAAGGCTTAAAGTTTCCTCTTTTTTTAAGGCAATGACTTTAAGCTCAACTCCTTCGCTCTTTTTGTTATTGTTTAGCAAGAAAAGGTGAAAGAAAGAAGCTTTCTAGTAATATGGTTACTGATAAGGTACTTTGAGGATGAAAGTGTTTTGAAAGGTTGAGTTTTCAAAGGTGTTCTAGTGGTGGTTTTAGGGAGCAATAGGAATGAAGGTTGGTTAAGGGTGAAAGGCTAGGGAATAGTGTTTTGGTGAGTTTTTGAAGCCAAAGTGGTTGGAGGATTTGTAGGGATGGACGAGGAGTTTTCCTTAGATTGCTGGAGAGCATTTTTAATAGCTGAAAGAGTTTTTTTCTAAGATAGATGGTTCCTTTCCTTTTTTAATTCAGCCCCCTCCTTTTAAAAGACAATGCAAAGGACATATTTTATTTTTTTCATCTACACTAGGGGACACCTCTAGCTGCCATGCTCAGTTGACTTTTTTCTTATTGGTTCTGCCATGGTAAGCAAGAAGGCAGAAAGGCTATGAAAGCCTGCAGCTGGAGTATGCTTGCCATATCCTCTTACACTCATATATCTTATGAAAGTAGCCTTAGTCATTAATTGTTTGGACTCCAAAAATTTGTTAGAATCCATTAATGAACCCATAGTTAAGGTTTACAATGTTTTATGATAGTTCCTTGGTGCAAAAACATGTTTAAATTAGGTTTTCAAAGGCTAAAAATGGCTTGAACTAGGCAAAAAAACCTTGGTTTATCGATACAAAACATGTTGTATCGATACACAAGGTACTTTTTACTCTTGAGTATCATTACAATGAGTTGTGTATCGATACTACGAGCAAAAAATGTTTCCAGTCTCGAGACTTAGAGGCCAGTATCGATGCTCCATGGATTTTATCGATACTCATGCTTGTGTATCGACACTTTTTGCCAAAAATCATAACTTTGGCTATTACGTAGATCTGTATCGATACAAACATGCCAAGTATCAATACAACACCTTGGGTATCAATACCAAACCCTTTGTTTTGATACTACATGAGAAAATTCAAGTTTTTTGCATCGTAAAGGCCTCATATCAATACTTGCGCTCCAATATAACTTGTACGTACTTGTGGCTTCCCAATTTACCTTAACTTGGTCACAAACAATGGGAAATTGATTTCTGTATTCATTTGAATAACTTTGGTGCACCATGAAAAGTGGCCTTTGATGCCCCATTTTTACATTTTCTTTAATACGGCCCTGGTGACACGATGTCTGGTAGTCGTCCCCCAGCTTTTATTTTTATTTTTTATTTTATCATCTTCTACCTAACTCCTAGGATGCTAAAAACTAGTCCAAACAAAATGAGGTGTCTACAGGGTATAGAAAGATGTTCTTCTTATTAGGATACGTGATATTGATGCTTTGGTTTCACAACAAAAGCTTTTCTCTCCATCATTTTCCTTAAAAGCGAAGTTCAACCCTTAAATGAGGTAAACATGGATTCTGACAATAATCTCCATTCTTTTTTTTCATAAGGCTGTAGAAACATATTCTCCTCATTGACATACATGATATTGGTGCTTTAGTTTTGCAAGAAAAACATTTTTCTCCATTATTTTCCCTTGAATAAAAGTTCATCCCACAAATGAGACAAACATGGATTGTCATAATAATCCCCATTATTTTCATCATTGGGTTATAGAAACACATTCTCCTTATTGGCATACATGATATTGATGCTTCGATTTCGCAACACAAGCCCTTCTTTCCAATATTCTCTTTATAAGTAAAGTTTGTCCCTCAAGTGAGGCATACATAGATTCTCGCAATAATTTTTGTTGTTTTTGTCATTGAGCGATAGAAACACGTTCTCCTCATTGGGATACATGATATTGTTGCTTTGGTTTCGCAAGAAAAGCTTTTCTCTCATCTTTTTCCCTTGAGTAAAAGCTCATCCCATAAAGGGGATGACCATGGATTCTCTAATAATCTCCATTGTTTTCATCATTGGTCATAGATTCTCGTAATAATCTCCATTGTTTTCATCATTGGGCTATAGAAACACATTCTCCTTATTAACATACATGATATTGATGCTTTGGCTTTGCAAGAAAAGCTTTTCTCTCCATCATTTTCCTTAGAGTCAATGTTCATCCCTCAAATGAGATGAACATGGATTCTAGCAATAATCTCCATTGTTTCCACCATTGGGCTATGTAAATATGTTCCCATCATAGGGATACATGATATTAATGTTTTGGTTCCGCAAGAAAAGCTTTTCCCTCAATCATTTTCCTTAGAATCAAAGATTATCCCTCAAATGATATAAACATGGATTCTCGCAATAATCTCCTTTGTTTCCATCATTGGGCTATAGAAACATGTTTTCCTCATTAGGATACATAATATTAATGCTTTGGTTTCACAAGAAAAACTTTTCTCTCTATCATTTTTCTTAGAAGCAAATTTCATCCCTCAAATGAGACGGACATGGATTCTCATAATAATCTCCATTGTTTTCATCATCAGATTATGGAAACACATTCTCCTCATTAACATGCATGATATTGATGCTTTGGTTTCAAAAGGAAAGCTTTTCTCTCCATCGTTTTCCTTAGAATCAAAGTTTATCCCTCAAATGAGATGAACATGCATTCTTGCAATAATCTCTATTTTTACATCATTGGGCTATAGAAACATGTTCTCCTCGTTGTGATACAAGATATTGATCCTTTGTTTTGTAAGAAAATCTTTTCTCTCCATCAATTTCCTTAGAAGTAAAGGTTCTCCCTCAAATAAGATGAACATGACTTCTTGCTTTAATCTCCATTGCTTTCATCATTAGGCTATAGAAACATATTCTCTTTATTGAGATACATGGTATTGATGCTTTGGTTTTGTAAGAAAAGCTTTTCTCTCCATCATTTTCCTCAGAATAAAAGTTCATCACTCAAGTGAGATGAACATGGATTCTCGTAATAATCTTAATTGTTTCCATCATTGGGCTATAGAAACAAATTCTTCTCATTGACATACATGATGTTGATGCTTTGGTTTTGGAGGAAAAGATTTTTCTCTCATTTATTTTCCCTAGAATCAATGTTCATCCCTCAAATGAGACGAATAGGGATTCTCATAATAATCTCCATTGTTTTTTATCATTGGGTTGTAGGAACACATTTTCCTTATTGGGATACATGACGTTGATGTTTTAGTCATAGGAAAAGCTTTTCTCTCAACTATTTTCCTTAGAAACAAGGTTCATCTATCAAATGAGACAAAGACTGATTCTCACAATAATGTCCATTCTACACTTTTTCCTTGTTAGGATACATGATATTGATGCTTTAGTTCCATAACAAAAGCTTTTCTCTCAATCATTTTCCTTAAAAGCAAAGTCCATCCTTCGAATAAGATGAACATGGATTCTTGCAATAATCTCCACTACTTTTTTCTTTGGGCTATGAAACATATTCTCCTCATTGACATAAACGATATTGATGCTTTGGTTTTGCAATAAAAAATTTTTTCTCTGTTACTTTCCCTTTTACAAAAGTTCATCCCATAAATAAGATAAACATGGATTGTCATAATAATCTCCATTGTTTTCATCTTTGGGTTATAGAAACACATTCACCACATATTGATGCTTCGATTTTGTAAGAAAAGCCCTTCTCTCCAATATTCACCTTAGAAGCAAAGTTAGTCCCTCCAATGAGACATACATGGATTCTCGCAATAATTTCCATTGTTTTCATCATTGGGCTATAGAATCTACTCATTGACATACGTGATATTGATGCTTTGGTTTCGTAAGAAAAGCTTTTATCTCCATCATTTTCCTTAGAAGAAAAGTTCATCCTTTAAATGAGACGAACATGGATTCTCAAAAAAATCTCCAATAATTTCTTCATTGGGCCATAGAAAGACATTTTCCTTGTTCCTTGTTGACAGACATGATATTGATGCTTTGGTTCTGCAAGAAAAGCTTTTCTTTCCATCATTTTCCATGGAAGTATTGTTCGTCCCTTAAATGAGACAAACATGGTTTCTCCCAAAAATCTTTATTGTTTTCATCATTGGGTTAGAAAAACACATTCTTCTCTTTAACATACATGATATTGATGCTTTGATTTCGTAAGAAAAGCTTTTCCCTTCATTACTTTCCTTAGAATCAAAGTTCATCCCTCAAAGTTCATCCCTCAAATGAGACAAACATGCATTCTCACAATAATTTCCTTTGTTTTCATCATTAGGCTATAGAAACGTGTTTTCCACATAGGATACCTGATATGTAGCTTTGGTTTTGCAAGAAAAACTTTTCTTCATCATTTTCACTTAAAAAAATTTCATCTACAAATGTGATGAACATGGATTCTCTAATAATCTCTATTGTTTTCATCATTAGGCTATAGAAAAGTGTTCTTCCCATTAACATATGATATGATGCTTTGGTTTTAAAGAAAAGCTTTTCTCTCCATCATTTTCATTGGAATCAAAGTTTGTCCTTCAAATAAGATGAACATGGATTCTCATAATAAACTCCACTGTTTCCATCATTAGGCTATAAAAACACATTCTCCTTGTTGGGATACATGATATTGATGCTTTGGTTTCGCAAGAAAAGCTTTTCCTTCTATTATTTTCCTTAGAATCGGTGTTTATCCCCTAAATGAGATGAACATGGATTCTCACAATAATCTTCATTGTTTCTATCATTAGGGCTATAGAAACATGTTCTCCCTAGTGGGATACATAATATTGACACTTTAGTTTCACAAGAAAAGCTTTTCTCTCCATCATTTTCTTTAAAAGCCAAGTTCCTCCCTCAAATGAGATGAACATGGATTCTTGCAATAATCTCCATTGTTTTCATCATTGGATTATAGAAACACATTCTCCTCATTAACATACAAGATATTGATGCTTTGGTTTTGCAAGAAAAGCTTTTTTTTCCATTTTTTTCCTTAGAATCAAAGTTCATCCCTTAAATGAGAAGAACATGGATTCTCGCAATAATCTTCATTGCTTCCATCATTGAGCTATAGAAACATGTTCTCCTCATTTGGATACGCTATATTGAAGCTTTGGTTTCATAAGAAAAGCTTTTTCCTCTATCATTTCCATTAGAATCAATATTCATCCTTCAAATAAGATAAAAATGGATTCTCGCAACAATTTCCATTACTTCCATCATTGGGCTATAGAAACACGTTCTCCACATTGGGATAGATGGTATTGATGCTTTGTTTCTGCAGGAAAAGCTTTTATCTCCATTATTTTCCCTAAAAAACATTCACCCCAAAAATAGGTTAAACATGGATTCTCATTATAATCTCCATGGTTTTCATAGTTGGGCTAGAGCAACACATTTTCCATATTGACATACATCATATTAATGTTTTGGTTTCACAAGAAAAGCTTTTCTCTCCATCATTTTCCTTAGAAGAATATTCATCCCTCAAATGATAGGAACATGGATTCTAAAAAAATCTCCAATGTTCTCTTCATTGAAACATATTCTCCTCGTTGACATGCATGATATTGATACCTTGGTTTCACAAGAAAAGATTTCTCTCTGTTATTTTCCATGGAAGCAGTGTTCATCCCTCAAATGAGACAAACATGGATTCTCCCAATAATCTTTGTTGTTTTCGTCATTGGGTTATAGAAAAAACATTCTTCCCTTTAACATACATGATATTGCTGCTTCGGTTTCGTAAAAAAAACTTTTCTCTCTATCATTTTCCCTTGAAAAAATTTTTATCCACAAACACGATGAACATGGATTCTCTAATAGTCTCCATTATTTTTATCAATAGGCTAAGAAAAACATTCTTCTCATTGACATATGATATTGATGCTTTGGTTTCGCAAGAAAAGTTTTTCTCTCCATAATTTTTAGTGGAATCAAAGTTTGTCCCTCATATAAGATAAAAATGGATTCTTGCAATAAACTCCACTGTTTCCATCATTGCATTATAGAAACATGTTCTCCTTATTGGGATACATGATATTAATGCTTTGGTTCTGCAAGAAAAGCTTTTCCCTCAATTATTTTCCTTAGAATTAGTGTTTGTCCCTTAAATGAGATAAGATGGATTCTCACAATAATCTCCATTGTTTCCATTGTTGGGCAATAGAAACATGTTCTCCCCATTGGATTCATGACATTGAAACTTTGGTTTCACAAGAAAAGCTTTTCTCTCCATCATTTTCTTTAAAAGCAAAGTTCTTCCCCCAAATAAGATGAACATGGATTCCCGTAATAATCTCTATTGTTTTCATCATTGGGTTATAGAAAGACATTCAGCTCATTGACATACAAGATATTCATGTTTTGGTTTTGCAAAAAATGCTTTTTTCTTTATTTTTTTTCTTAAAATCAAAGTTTATCCCTAAAATGATAAGAATGTGGATTCTCATAATAATCTTCATTATTTCCATCATTAAGCTGTAAAAAGATGTTCTCCTCATCAGGATACATTATATTGAAGCTTTAGTTTCACAAGAAAAGCTTTTTCCTCTATCGTTTCCCTTAGAATCAATGTTCATCCCTCAAATGAGATGAACATGGATTCTCACAAGAATTTCCCTTGTTTGCATCATTGGGCCATAGAAACATGTTCTCCACAATGAGATAGATGGTATTGATGCTTTGTTTTTGCAAGAAAAGCTTTTGTCTCCATTATTTTCCCTAAAAAAAATTTATCCCATAAATGGGTCGAGCATGGATTCTCATTATAATCTCCATGGTTTTCATGGTTGGACTATAGCAACACATTTTCTGTATTGACATACATCATATTGATGCTTTGGTTTGCAAAAAAGCTTTTCTCTCTATTATTCCTTAAAAGAAAGTTCATCCCTCAAATGAGAGGAACATGAATTTTGAAAAAAATCTCTAATGTTTTTTTCTTTGGGCTATAGAAACACATTCTCCTCATTGACATGCATGATATTGTTGCTTTGGTTTCACAAGAAAAGCTTTTCTCTCCATCATTTTCCATGGAAGCAATGTTTGTCCCTTAAATGAAAGAACATGGATTCTCTAAATAATCTCTGTTGTTTTCATCATTAGGTTACAAAAAAACATTCTCCTCTTTAACATACATGATATCGATGCTTTGGTTTCGTAAGAAAAGCTCTTTCCTCCATTACTTTCCTTAGAATCAAAGTTCATCCCTCAAATGAGATAAACATGGATTCTCATAATAATTTCCATTATTTTCATCATTAGGTTATATAAACACGATCTTCTCATAGGGATACATGGTATTCTGCTTTGGTTTCATAAGAAAAACTTTTCTCTCCATCATTTTCCCTCAAAAAGAATTTCATCCACAAACACGATGAACATGGATACTATAATAATCTCTAGTGTTTTCATCATTAGGCTATAAAAAAAATAATTTTTCTCATTGACATATGATATTGATGCTTTGGTTTCGCAAGAAAAGCTTTTCTCTCCATCATTTTCATTGGAATCAAAGTTTGTCCCTCAAATAAGATGAACATGGATTCTTGTAATAAACTTTATTGTTTCCATCATTGGGCTATAGAAACACGTTCTCCTTGTTGGGATAGATGATATTAATGCTATGGTTTCACAAGAAAAGCTTTTCCCTTTATTATTTTCCTTAAAATTGGTGTTCATCCCTCAAAAGAGGTGAACATAGATTCTCGCAATAATTTCTACTGTTTCCATCATTGGGCTATAGAAACATGTTCTCTTTATTGGGATACATAATATTGATGCTTTTGTTTCACAAGAAAAGCTTTTCTCGCCATCATTTTCACTAAAAGCTAAGTTTTTCCCTCAAATGAGATGACCATGGATTCTTGCAATAATCTCCATTGTTCTTATCATTGGGTTATAGAAACATATTCTCCTCATTGACATACAAGATATTCATGCTTTGGTTTCGAAAGAAAAGCTTTTTTCTCCATCTTTTTCCTTAGAATCAAAGTTAATCCCTAAAATGAGAAAAATGTGAATTCTCGCAATAATCTTCATTATTTCCATAATTGCGCTGTAGAAACGTGTTCTCCTTATTAGGATACATTCATTGAAGCTTTCATTTCATAAGAAAAGCTTTTCCTTCATCATTTCCCTTAGAATCAAAGTTTGTCCCTTAAATGAGATGAATATGAATTCTCATGATAATTTCCATTGTTTCCATTATTGGGCTATAGAAACACGTTCTCTACATTGAGATAGATTGTACTAATGCTTTGTTTTTGCAAGAAAAGTTTTGTCTCCATTATTTTCCTTGAAAAAAATTTATCCCACAAACGAGTCGAACATGGATTCTTGTTATAATCTCCATGGTTTTCATAGTTGGGCTATAGCAACACATTTTCTGTATTGACATACATCATATTGATGTTTTGATTTCGCACGAAAGGCTTTTTTCTCCTCATTTTCCTTAAAAGAAAGTTCATCCCTCAAATGATATGAACATGGATTCTCATAATAATCTCTAATTTTTTTTCATTGGGCTATAGAAACACATTTTCCTCATTGAGATGCATGATATTGATATTTTGGTTTTGCAAGAAAAGCTTTTCTCTCAATCATTTTCCATAGAAGCAAAGTTAGTCCCTCAAATGTCATGAAAATGGATTAAAATTCTCCATTGTCTCTATCTTTGGGCTGTAGAAACATGTTCTCCTCATTGGGATACCCATTATATTCATGCATTGGTTTTGCTAGAAAAGCTTTTCCCGGCACCATTTTTCTCAAAATCAAAGTTCATCCTTAAAATGAGATAAATATGGATTCTCGTAATAATTTTCACTATTTTCATTATTAGGCTATAAAAACACGTTCTTCACATTGGGATATATGATATTGATGCTTTGCTCTCGCAAGTAAAGCTTTTCTCTCTATCATTTTTCCTGAATAAAAGTTCATCCCACAAACGGGTTGAACATGGATTCTCGTAATAATCTCCATTGTTTTTCATCATTGGGCTATAGGAACACATTCTCCTCATTGACATGTATCATATTGATGCTTTGATTTCACAAGAAAACTTTTTCCCTTTATCATTTTCCTTAAAAGCAAAGTTTATCTCTCAAACAAGATAAACATGGATTCTCACAATAATCTCCAATGTTCTTTCATTGGGCTGTAGAAACACATTCTCTTCACTGACATACATGATATTGATGCTTTAGTTTTGCAATAAAAGCTTTTCTCTCCATCATTTTCCATGAAAGCAAAATTTATCCCTCAAATAAGACGAACATGGGTTCCCATAATATCTCTGTTGTTTTCATCATTGGGTTGCAAAAACACATTATCCTCTTTGACATACATGATATTGATGCTTTCGTTTCGCAAGAAAAAAAACTTTTCCCTTTATTACATTCCTTCAAATCAAAGTTTGTCCCTCAAATGAGATGAACAAGGATTCTCATAATAATTTCAACCGTTTTCATTGTGGGCTATAGAAACACGTTCTCCTCACTTAGGCATATGATATATGTGCTTTGCTTTTGCAAGAAAAGCTTTTCCCTCTTTACTTTCCTTAGAATCGATGTTCGACCCTTAAATGAGATGAACATGGATTCTCACAATAATTTGCACTGTTTCCATCATTGGGCTATAGAAACATGTTTTCCCTATTGGGATGCATGATATTGATGCTTTGGTTTTACATGAAAAGCTTTTCTCTCCATTATTTTCTTTAAAAGCCAAGTTCCTCCCTCTAATGAGATGAACATGGATTCTCATAATAATCTCCATTGTTTTCATCATTGGGTTATAGAAACACATTCTCCTCATTGACATACAAGATATTCATGCTTTGGTTTTACCAAAAAAAGGCTTTTTCTCCATCTTTTTCCTTAGAATCAAAGTTCACCCCTAAAATGAGAAGAATGTGGATTCTCGCAATAATCTTCATTGCTTCTATCATTGCACTGTAGAAACACGTTCTCCTTTTTAGGATACATTCTATTGAAGTTTCAATTTTGTAAGAAAAGCTTTTCCCTCCATCATTTCCCTTAGAAACAAAGTTCATTTCTCAAATGAGATGAACACAGATTCTCACAATAATTTCCATTGTTTCCATCATTGGGCTATAGAAACACGTTCTCCACTTTGGGATGGATGGTATTGATGCTTTGTTTTTATAAGAAAAGCTTTTGTCTCGATTATTTTCCTTGAAAAAATTTTATCCCATAAACGGGTTGAACATGGATTCATGTTATAATCTCCATGGTTTTCAAAGTTGGGCTATAGCAACACATTTTCCATGTTGACATACATCATATTGATGTTTTGGTTTGGCAAGAAAAGTTTTTATCTCCATCATTTTCTTTAGAAGAAAGTTCATCCCTCAAAAGATAGGAACATGGATTCTCAATAAAATCTCCAATTTTTTTTATTCGGCTATAAGAACATATTCTCCTCATTGACATGCATGATATTGATGCTTTGGTTTTGCAAGAAAAGCTTTTCTCTCTATTATTTTCCATAGAAGCAATGTTCATCTCTCAAATGTGACGAACATGGATTCTTTAAATAATCTTCATTGTTTTCATCATTGGGTTACAAGAACACATTCTCCTCTTTAACATATATGATATTGATGCTTTGGTTTCGTAAATAAAGCTCTTTCCTCTATTACTTTCCTTGGAATCAAAGTTTATCCCTCAAATGACATGAACATGGATTTTCATAATAATTTCCATTGTTTTGGTCACTGGCTATAGAAACACGTTCTCGTCATAGGGATACATGATATTGCTGCTTTGGTTTTGCAAGAAAAACTTTTCCCTCTATCATTTTCCCTTGAAAAAAATTCCATCCGCAAACGTGATGAACATGGATTCTCTAATAATCTCAATTGTTTTCATCATTGGGCTATAGACAAACATTCTTCTCATTGACATATGATATTGATGCTTTGGTTTCCCAAGAAAAGCTTTTCTCTCCATCATTTTCATTAGAATCAAAGTTTGTCCCTTAAATAAGATGAACATGGATTCTTGCAATAAACTCCACTGTTTTCATCAGCGAGCTATAAAAACACGTTCTCCTTGTTGGGATACATGATATTGAAGCTTTGGTTTCGCAAGTAAAGCTTTTCCTTCTAATATTGTCCTTCGAATTGGTGTTCATCCCTCAAATGAGATGAACATGGATTCTCACAATAATCTCCATTGTTTCCATCATTGGGCTATAGAATCATGCTATCTCTTTTGGGATGCACGATATTAACGCTTTGATTTCACAAGAAAAGCTTTTTTCTCCATCATTTTCTTTAAAACCCAAGTTCCTCCCTCAAATGAGATGAACATGGATTCTTACAATAATCTCCACTGTTTTCATCATTGGGTTATACAAACACATTCTCCTCATTAACATACAAGATACTAATGCTTTGGTTTCACTAAAAACGCTTTTTTCTCCACTTTTTTCCTTAGAATCAAAGTTCATCCCTCAAATGGGAAGAACGTGGATTCTCGCAATAATCTTCATTGTTTCCATCATTGTGCTGTAGACATGTTCTCCTCATTGGGATACATAATATTAAAGCTTTAGTTTTGCAAGAAAAGATTTTCCCTCTATCATTTCCCTTAAAATCAAAGTTTATCCCTTAAATGAGATAAAAATGGATTCTCGCAAAAATTTCCATTGTTTGCATCATTGGGCTATAGAAACACGTTTTCCACATTGAGATAGATGGTATTGATGCTTTATTTTTGCAAGAAAAGCTTTTGTCTCCATTATTTTCCCTAAAAAAAATTCATCCCACAAACAATTCGAGCATGGATTCTCATTATAATCTCTATGGTTTTCATAGTTGGCCTCTAGCAACACATGCTCCATATTGACATACATCATATTGATGTTTTGGTTTCACAAGAAAAGCTTTTCTCTCAATCACTTTCCTAAGAAGAAAGTTTATCCCTCAAATGATATGAACATGGATTCTCACAATAATCTCTAATTTTTTTCATTGGGCTATAAAAACATATTCTCCTCGTTGACATGCATGATACTGATGCTTTGGTTTCGCAAGAAAAACTTTTCTCTTCATCATTTTCCACGGAAGCAATGTTTATCCCTCAAATGAGACAAACACAAATTCTCCCAATAATGTCCGTTGTTGTCATCATTGGGCTACAAAAACACATTCTCCTTTTTAACATACATGATATTGATGCTTTGGCTTCGTAGGAAAAGCTTTTTCATCCATTAATTTCTTTGGAATCAAAGTTCATCCCTCAAAAGAGATGAACTTGGATTCTCGCAATAATTTCCATTGTTTTCATCATTGGGCTATAGAAACATGTTCTCCTCATAGGGATACATGATATTGCTACTTTGTTTTTGCAAGAAAAACTTCTCTCCATCATTTTCCCTTGAAAAAAATTTCATCCACAAATGCACTGAACATGGATTCTCTAATAATCTCCATTGTTTTCCTTATTGGGCTATAGAAAAACATCATTCTCATTGACATATGATATTGATGCTTTGGTTTCACAAGAAAAGCTTTTCTCTCTATCATTTTCATTGGAATCAAAGTTTGTCCCTCAAATAAGATGAACATGGATTCTCGCAATAAACTCCACTATTTCCATCATTGGGCTATAGAAATATGTTCTACTTGTTGGGATACATGATATGGATGTTGTGGTTTCGTAAGAAAAGCTTTTTCGTCTGTTATTTTCTTTGGAATCGGCGTTCATCCTTTAAATGAGATAAACATGGATTCTCGTAATAATCTTTATTGTTTCCATCATGGGGCTATAGAAACATATTCCCCCTATTGATGCATGATATTAACACTTTAGTTTCATAAGAAAAGCTTTTCTTGCCATCATTTTCTTTAACAGCCAAAGACACCCTATTTTGCTTAGGTCTTTAATAGACTTTTTTCTCTATTTTAAAGGTTAAATGGAACTTTTAAGATCTAGGTTTTCCCAGATGAGTTATAGATGATAGAAATGTCTAATTGAGGTTCTGGTTGGTTCCAATAAGTTTAGTTTAATGTAATAAGGCATTTGGGCTTAATTGTCCAATTTAGGGAGTTGATTTCATATTTCGAAAAACAAAAACCCCGATCCCAAAAATCCAAGAATATTAAAAGTTGACTATGATATGTCTCTTAGGGTGAGTAGAGTGTTTATTAAGGATATTTGAGTGAAAAAAAATTGTTTTAAAAGTTTAAATCAAAAGTCAACATAGTGACAAAATTTAACTTCAAGCAAAGTTAATTGTAAAAAATCAACTTTTTAGCCTATAGTTAGATTTTGAAATTAGAAGATTTTTACAAGTTAGATTTCAAAATTTATTACATTAGAATGAAATTAAACATGGACTTTAGTTCAAAAGAGTGTATTCAGGATCAGGTTATGAAAAGACTTTAGGAATTTAAAAAGCTGAGAGTTCTCGAAGGCTTAATCCAAGAAGTCCAAGATAAAAAAATTTTAGATTTTTTAGAGAAAGTCATTAGGACTTTTTTTTACTATAGGATGGAACATTTAATTGCATTTTTACATAAACAAATCATGGTCAATTAAATGGAATAAAAAAATAATGCATAGATTAGTGTAAAAACCAAACTTTGGCTGAATTCTAACATGTATTTAATATGTGAATTTTTTTCATCTTTCAATAATAGCAATAATGTAATTTTCTCCAAAATTACTTAGGAGGTTAGTTATTAAGCTGAGATTACCCAAAAGTGATTAAAGCCTAAATCACCAAATTAGAGGCCCATAAATAGAGGTGATTAGCCATGTTTTCGTAACTTTTAGACACTTGAAAAACATTAGAAAATTTAGAATTTTCATTTTTCTGTCAAGCTTTCATCATTTTTAGGAGTGAAGCAAGTTTGGAGTAGGTATAATGTCTAACTTTTCTCTTTAATTTCATTTCAATTTTATGATTTTGATGATCAATTCATTTTTATCCCTGCTTATACGAGTTTTAGCCAAGGTGTTTACATGATCTATAGCATTTGGCCAACATGGTTCGTGATGATTTTGTGTTTGCATCTTGATTTGAGCTACGATTTACTTGTTTTCTTGTTGTTTAAAGCTTGATCTTATGATTAATTGTTGAAATCTAGCTTATGATTAATGAGCCAAATCTAGTGTTCTAACATGAGATCTCCTTAGGTTTAAGGTTCGGCCAACCTAATATGCAATGATTTTGAACATTTGAACTTAGTTAAGTGAGGATTTAATGATGTTGAACTAAAATTTTGAAGTTTAAATATTGAAATCTTGAATCCTTTAGCTTATAAGGTGTTCGAATATAAGAGGAATGAGAAAACTTTGTTTGGCTAGCTTAGATTTATAACATCTTAAGCTTAATTGATTAATCTTGCATGATCTTCTAATTTGAGCTAGTTTAAGCTAATTTAAACTACAACCTAGTTGATTAGAACCTAAATCTAGTGCGAAATAATGCAATTATAGGTTCTTAAACTAGGTGAAGTGTTCAAACAAGCTTAAAAAGTTCTAACTAGGTTCACTATTAGTGTGCTTGAGTGGGCTTTACATAATTAATGCTTAAATGATGAAATCTAGATAGGTAAGCTGAAATTCATGTTTAGTTGAAAGCTTACTTGTTCAATTAATGAGCTTAAATGGTGCAAAGCATGTTTTGATCGTTAAACATGCTGATTGAATTGAAATCCAAACTTGTTTTCTTATGTTTGATTTTTAATGAGATTTTGATAAGAATTGATATTTAGATGAGCATGAATGATTTGGCCATGTGGAATTTTTATGGTTAACATAGGTTTTTGTGGATGATTAGTTGATAGAACCATAGGTTAATATTCTATGTGTTTGATAAAATACATATAAGGATGTTTAGGTCGAATAAAACCTTGCTTTTTTTAAAAAAATCCCTAAGTGCAAGCTTTGGTTCACTTAATCAATAGGTTTATCAAAGTTTGGTTTTGTTTAATATGCTCTTTAGTGAGTAGCTTGGGGATATTGAATAAAATAGCTTAAATTAAAGCTGATTTGGATGAAAATGAAAATGAAAATGTTTTTAAGTGTTTAAATATGCTTGGTTGTGTCTAACTCGGTGAGTTTTAATATGAGTCATTATGTAATGTTTAAATGAGTCAAATTCTGTTGTATAGTGTCAACTAGTTGCTAGTTTTAGCAAACAAGTGAGTGGCATTGGTATGCTATTCACTTGCTAAGAATAAATAGCAATAAATAAAATTGATAAAAGTTGAGTCTTTCACATGACTTCAAAGCATATCGCCAATGTTGGAAAACGTGTTTCTAGGTCTTGGCACTTAAGAATCTTTGTTGTTTACTCATATATAAGATGCATAGAGTCTATTTGGTCTTGTTGCTGGATGTTCGAACATCCAAAAACATGTTTTAAAAATGTGACAAAATGCTTCGTGATCATAAGTTGAGTGAGAACTACTATTTCACTCTAGCATGTTAGTCTCATAGAAAAGATATACTTTGATTACGTTATAGACCTTATAAATTTTGGTTAGTATTTTCTCTATAATCCTTGTCGATTAGGCTATGAAATAGGCTACCGAAACATTTGATTTTGTAATCGAAAGAACACAGTAAAATCTCAGAACATGAACTATTCACATAACTCTATTTTAGCGCCTGATCAGTATTAAAAACTATTTTTGATGAGGACAATAATTTTTGCATGCTTTTCTCATATTTTTAGATAAATATAGAATAAATAAGCTTTCCAAGCATGTATTGTCTAGTGGGTATTTCGAATGAACCATGAAGAAATTTTGGAATGCAAGCTGGTTGGACATGCTGTGTGATGTAGTTGTGTCCAATTAAAAAATTTACTTGACAACCTAAATGATTTTCTGGCATTTTTTTCAATATTTTTACGTTGAAGTATAGTGAGTCTACATTCATTATAATTTGGTTTGATGATTTTATGTGATATGAATAATTCGAAATAAATTCGAGGAATAATTCTTGTTTCAGTTTTACTTCATTTTTATTGTCCACTATTTCAAGATATTCGGATGTCTCGAAATTGATTCTAGGAGTCATGTTTAATGTGTCAATAGGTCTAGGTGTGTCCTATAAAAGGTCCTAGTGACTCACACTAAAGCTCCCAAGTTGAATTAAATAAAGTTGATTTTTCATATTATTTTTAAATTTGCAGTTTTTTTCAATTAATTCTAAGTATTGTATTTTTATGATTTCTTTTAAATGAAGTTAAAATTGATTAAAAAAATAAATATATTGAAAACAGAGTCAATAAGTGAGTATTTTTAGAGTCAATCATTTTTGTAGAAATTTTCCTTTTTAAATGATTTTTGCTCTGAATTGGTTATAAATTCGAGCTAGTCCCAATAAGAATTTCGAGATGCATTTTTTTGCTGATATTTTGTTTGATTTTGATGGAATAAATAAAATGAGGATTATGATTGAACATATATGATTGAAACCAAGGTAAAACAAATTCGAATATGTGTGATTAGTTGGCACCAAGTATTAGGCTTCACGAGAGGGATCAAGTCCTTACTTGTGGCATAGCTGACTCTTGAGCCCAACTTTACAGATCTCTAGTACACGTAGATCATAAAATTGTTCCTTTAGAATTTTGTAACTCTTTAGTGAATGGTTTTGATAGGTCATCCATTACATCTATAGCTAAAATAGATCGGTGATGATTCCTTAACCCTTCACTCTTGTGTTTCGATACGAGAGGTTTAGATTAGCAATTCATCTGATCGACTAGAGCTCTATGATGATTCGAAGTGTTGTTTGCTCTGATATATTGAGATTCATATCACAATATATTACGATACACATACACTAATAGGTATGTATCATTTTAGTAACTTTGTTTGGAAAGTTTAACAGTAAGATTGATAATAGATGAGATAATTTCTCTTAAACCAAACTCTAAAAAGATAAAGATAGGAAATACAATCAATTCAGCAAAGAACAATTAAAGCCAATATACTGTTTTTCGAGCATGAGCTCCAATGGGAATGAGCCAATATCTCAAAGCATCAGCTTCTTTATTCTAAAACTACGCACTAGATTTACAAAATTTTCTTTTGAACTTTTTGATTTATGAACATCAGGGTACAAACGTGAGACATCTTGAACGCCCATTCATTTCTTTTTCCCATACAAATGAAGAGGCTTCTCAATCTCAAACACAGGGCAACAAAAAAATTTTCTTTATTAACCATTGTCTTGAAATTATTCTATCGTAATAAAAAATAATGTAAATGTATATCATTTATAAATATAAAATCACATAATTTAATGAATCTTTCGTCGATTATAATTGATTAATTTTAATATATTTAAAATTGATATGCATCTAGAAAAGTTAAAAAACGAAAAGAAAAAGAAGGAAGTAGAAAGCTAAAAAAGTTCTCAACTCCTTTCTCCAAACAAATAAAAGGGACTTAAGAAGAAAAGGACACTTGGCCAACAAAAAGAGAAGGACACGGGCGAGCCACGAAGGCGACGGCGTGGAATGTGGTGAATGAAAGAAAGAAAATTAAGACTGGGAGAGAAAGCGAGCGAGAGATAGAGTGGGGAAATTGGAAAGAAGAGAAAATGGACCTGTACGAGGTGCTGGGGGTGAATAGGAAGGCCACCAAAGAAGAAATTAAGGAAGCGTTTAGAAAGCTGGCAGTGCAATATCATCCGGACAAGCACTCCCATTCCCCCAAATCCCTTCGAGACTCTGCCACCCTCCGATTCAAGCAGGTCTCCGAGGCCTACCAGATCCTTAGCGACGATCGCAAGCGGGCTCACTACAATCTCACTTCCTCCTCCTCCTCTTCTTCTTCTTATAATAATTATTCTAACCACTACAGAAACGCCAGCCCGGGCGGCTACGGTTACGCTTCTACCAATTCTTATCCATATAGAAATAATCATCATAATTACAAAAGCAATATCTGGCATATTTCGCTTCGACTTTTCTCCAGGCGCGCCTTCCTTCTCAATCTCGCCTTTGCGGGGTAATCTCTTGCATCTTTGATTTTTTTTCCCCAAATTCTAGTAGTAATTGAATTCTACTCAATACCCTATTGGATCATTTACCAGTGAATGTCTTATTTTGATAGTGCTTTGTTTGGCGGAGTTATTGCAATTGACAACAGCAGAGAAGCACTATGGAAAATGCACAATTCTGGGGTACGTATGTATGCTTTCCTTTATCTCTCTGTTTGTATTTACAACTTAACACTGCTCATTTGAGTCTCAAAAGCTGACGTTCTGCGGAACCCATTGCTGTAGCTTTAACTATTGACTATTTATTTCTTTGTAACATTGTTGTCACTCTTAGTTGAATGGAAAAGGCACATTGTTTTCCTGCAAATTTAGTTTTAATTGTTGCAAATTTAAGCCTTAATTATTGTTGATGATCTTTTTAATTTCTAAAGTATTGTACTTTTATTTGGGGGGATCATTACCTTTCTATGAAACTCTTTGCATTTAATGCATTAATTTTATTGAATTTGAGGAAAAAGTAATTAACATTGATTACACTTTTCTTTCTGTAAATACCACCTTAAACTGTGCCTTGTGACACTGGTTAACATTTATCTTTTTTGGTACTTTTCCGGAGGTAGGACCATACAGGCGGCCATACACCCATTATATACCTGTACTTGTGTTACTGCTGGGCGACCACTTAGTCTTTCGCCACTTGATATCATTTGTGACAACTTTTGCCTTTCAGGATTAAGTTCACTGTTATCTGTGATACTAGCTTCGGTTTTCATGTGTTAAAATTTAGAGATATATTGAGGGGCTCTTGTACCATGGGAAGGAACTGGGCAAACAGACTTGCTTTACTAAAAATAATATAGGAAAGCTAGGATGGTAATATTCATGGAAAATTTGTGATATGAATTCTTGAAGATTGAGGAACAGAGGAAAATTAAATAGAGGTAAGAGAAGATACCATAAGGGTCAAACCTATAGTGCCTCATTGTTATGTTAATTGCATCAGGCAACCATAAGAGGACTAACGCTGAAAATTCATTGATAATATTCTATATCTTGATAGACAGAGTACATTGATTTATTTAGGCTCCTAACATCCCTAATCCTAAAATAGCTAGAACATTTTTCCGAATATGACCTTAACTAAAATACTTGGACTCCGAACGGAGAACTACAGACTTAAAAAATCCCAATAAGTTAAACCCTAATTAAGATCTAAACACAAAGTCTGGAATTTCCAGAAAACCGGAAAATTAGGAAAAGGCTCTTTACACTTGAAACTCAAGAAAATGAAAATAAATAACCTTAACTTTACCTTGAAGAAACATAAATGTAAAACTCAAAAGGACTTTGATAAAGTCTATAAAATACAACAAAAGGAAAAAGTAATTTTTTTTGCATTCCAAACATTGTATGCCAATGTGTGTATAAAGTGCAACATTTTTGGTAGATGCTGTATCATTTTGCTTAAACGCTGTGCTTAGCACTTATAGGAAGGTCTAGATTCTTTTTTGTTGAAGTTTATCCTTTCAGCATCTTTCTTTTTAATTTTAAGCACTGTCAAAGGTATTAGATTTTTGGTTTACTTCGAACCCTGCTCTTTGAAACAAAGAGATCATGCGCCAATCACTAAGCCAAATGCTCAGGTGCTCTAAGCCATCAGATTTTGAAGTTGTTGGATGTGATAGAATGTCAAGGCTTGGACCCTTATTCATCCCTAACAATGCCATTTGGTATCTGTTTATTATTTATTTTTTAAATATAGTTATAGATGATGTATGTGCCAAATTTTTTAATATATCCCCTCCAATCATGGCGTTTTTTTTTTGACATTGTCTTGTATCCTTACCTTCATCATAAAAGTACTCACTAAATTTCTAAATCCAAAGTAACAGGAAATTTCTTTTGAATATAAGGCAATGAATTAAATTGCAGTGTGACATCTAATGTTGTGTCTGATGGAATTTTGGTTAAGCTGGATGCTTAAAGATTTTCGCTTTATGAAGACTTGCTTCAGAACGTTACTGATTATAATTTTTTTACTCAGAAATCATTTGAAGAAGCCATGGAGTCACTTGAGAAAGCCAAAGCACATAGAGATACATAAGAATACTTTTGCTCAAACTCTGTTTGTGTTCTACCAGTCTGATTTCCAATGCTTCATAATGGTGCCTTGCCCCACAACTTTATGGAATCGAGAGTATTTCTGTATAGTTCCTTCTATTTGTTTCTTAATTTTGTATTTTCCTTTTCTGTAGTAATTTTATGCTGTAGTTTTCAGTGCATGATAGTATAAATTATTGTAGTACAAGGTCCATTTCTCAAACCTGTAAACTCACGGTTGTATATGTTAAAGTCACGACCATGTCTAACCTCTGTGCTGTTGAACGACCATTATTTCCAATTCTAGGAGTCCGAGTTAACTCTATCCATACCTATATATAAAAATAATAATAATAAAAAAAAACACTTCTATAAGATTCAAGGTTGCCACCTGGTGAGCTTGAATGCTCACCACATGGCGGGCTTTATTTTTTAATTATTTTTGTTTTTTAGATTAATTTTTTTATTTAGTCTTTGTTGGGATTATTATTTATTGTTTAGTGTCTGTTTTATTTTGTTTTATTATTTTAAATGGATTGGTCTATATGGAAACATACTAATCAATTTAATATTAAAGTATAATCAGCATAGTAACTCATGGAATTAATGGGTCCATCTAAAATTTATACTCGATCCACTGAGAAAAAATAAACAAAATTATTTTCTTAATTTATTTTATTTTTTAGATTTAAGTTTTTTTATTCTAGTTTAAATTATGTATTTAAAAGAGTTAATTCAGGTAATAATTTACGAGTTAATTTAGAATTAGTACTCTTTGTACTCGATCAGCATGGAAAAATTTTGAAATAAATTTATTTTGTAAATTATTTTTAGTTTTTTCAGATTTAATTTTTTTTTTATTTTTAACTTATGGATTTTAAGAGAGTTGTTTTGTGCATAGTTTATAGATCGATTTAAGATGTGTACTTAAAAAAGTTTAAAAATTTATTGATTAATTAATTTTTTATTTAATTTTTAAATGATGTATTCAAAAAGATGATTCATATGTTTACTCAATTTGTACCCAACTAACTTAAGAAAAAGTTAAAAAGTTTTATATTATTAATTATTTTTATTTTTTTATTTAGTTTAAAATGATATATTCAAAGAGATTAGTTTGTATACTGACTCTTGGATCAATTTACAATTCATACATAGTTTACTTGAAAAAATTTATTTGAAATAGCCTACTCAAGAAAAAATTTATTTAAAGAGATTAGTCTACACTTTAATTTGTATATCAAATTAGAATTCATATCCGACCCACTTAGAAAAAAAATTTTTAAAAAAATAAATTTATTTTATTAATTATTTTTATTTTATTTTTAAATGACGTATTAAAGTTATTGATGTACACATTAGTCACAGAATAATTTAGAATCCATAATCGATTTTAAATAATATATTTAAGGGCATAATTATTGTTTAATAAAATTTAATTTAAAATTAATTTTTTATTGATAAGTAATTAAATTTTATTAAAAAAATTAAAAAGCCCCCGAGCGAGGGGCAAAACTTTAGTTTGTAATGAATCTTACTCCAGAGAACAAGCTACCAACATTTGTTTTTCTTGTAAGATTCTCTCACTCATAATGCTTGGAAAAGTTGAATCAAAAGGAATTTAAAAGGCTATTTTATCATCCTTGCTACTTTCTTAATTACTATTACGTTATTAATCATTTAGTATTATTTTATCAATCATTTATTACAATGTAATTTATCATATACTAATATTTTTTTAGTTATTTATCTTATATTTTGATATTTACTATTATGCTATATAGTAAATACCATTATTTAATTTTATCAATTGTTATACTATTGTGTAGTCATTCATTTACTATAACATATTATCCATCAATTATTATCTAAGCCAATTTTTTTGCTTGGAATCTTATTTTAAAAAGTTTTAATTTAAAATTTATGACTTAATTATGAATTAACTTGCTGCCAATTGAGTAGTAGCTTAGATGACATGCATATGGATTAGATTTACGGATATTTTAAGATTAAATGGACTTAGGTACCTAACATCCTTGTCAAGTGAGTTAAGCAGAGTTGGGGCGCTAAGGGTAGACTAGAAATTTCATAAAAATTGTGATTACAAAATTAAGTAGATACACTTTCAAACCTTCAACGTATGATTACATTTTGGTGTAATAATTTCTTTTATCTTTTTCTATTAGCTTGTGTCAATTTTTATAATTATAAACTATATATTTTAGTCATACTATCGGTCTTGTATATTAATTATGATTAATTTATCATTATGTTTTCAATAATTAAATACTAAATGTTCTCATTTATTATTACGTTGATAATATGTTGTTAATATGTTCTCAATTATTTATTATTAATATTAATCATCATGTTTTATTATTTTACAATTATTTAATATTAATATGTTCTCAATTATTTTTTTTATAATTATGAAAGTTACCATCAATCATTTGCTATTATATTATCCATCAATTGTTAATTATCCAAAAATTTGAATTAAATATTAAGGTTTTCAATCTAAAAGCATGCAACTTGAGGATTTAATTGTGAATTAATTTATTAAGTAATATAATTTAAAAACTAAAAACTATAACCACAATTTTTGTTGCAAAGAAGATGACATTTATGCATGTATACATAACTTTTATCTTTCATTAATATTTTATGTAAAATTTTTTCAAATATAATTATGGAATTTATAATTATTATCTAACATAATTTGTTATATGTTATGAATTATTTATTATTATTTTATTTATAGTTAGTACAAGCCTTGTAAGTTAATCGGATTTTCTTGTAATATGCTAGCTATTAGTTATGCATTTAATAAACATTATTTTTTAATAATTATAATGAGGTATTTTTTATCCATAAATTCAATGATAATTGTTATTTATGTCTTATGAAAATAAAGCTCATGAAACACACTGGCCTTGCAAAGGAATTAAAAAGTGTTACAATCAGATTTTCTTGTAATATGTTAGCTATTAGTTATGCATTTAATAAACATTATTATTTAATAATTATAATCAGGTATTTTTTTTATCCATAGATTCAATGATAATTGTTATTTACGTCTTATGAAAATAAAGCTCATGAAACACATTGGCCTTGCAAAAGAATTAAAAAGTGTTACAATTACGAGATCCTTTTGCATTAAAGCCTTATTTCTAAAGACATTCATAGTTATTGTATTGTTAAGACAAGGTACTAATAATGCACAAAGATTGCACATGCTAATCCTTGTAATATGTTAGCTATTAGTTATGCATTTAATAAACATTATTATTTAATAATTATAATCAGGTATTTTTTTATCCATAGATTCAATGATAATTGTTATTTACGTCTTATGAAAATAAAGCTCATGAAACACATTGGCCTTGCAAAAGAATTAAAAAGTGTTACAATTACGAGATCCTTTTGCATTAAAGCCTTATTTCTAAAGACATTCATAGTTATTGTATTGTTAAGACAAGGTACTAACAATGCACAAAGATTGCACATGCTAATCCTCTATGCATATGATGCATGTAACTGATCTCATGAGTTAAAGTATTGTGATACTTGGGATGGCACGTAGATGTTTATTATGAGAACAAGTTCACTAAACATGACCCGTTACAAAAAGTTTAATTTGGTATTTCATTTAAGTGTTTATGGAGACACTCTCATGTGTCATTATTGTAAGTGATCCTTAAACTTGTGACGCCATGTCACTTTTTAGATGAATAATCATACTTAAAGATCATTACAGTCGAGTTTGTTTTGCTAGTGTCGCAACGTACCCCGGGGTGGATCCTCGCGAATCTATGAGTGCGTACGACTTAAAATATTTTCCTGACTTGAAAATGTCTTCTTGATCGAGACTTTTCTTTGGCGATATGATGAGAACGAGAATGCACAGATTCTCGACTTGTGGTACAGTGAAAGGGACCATAGGATGAATTGCTCATCTTATTGGTCTCGGATAACCATCACGAGATGGTTAATGCTTGGAGTCACCAACAATCATTTTGGGCTAGGCATGATCGGATGCCTATTGAAACCTATGTTCTGAGTTACGAAACTCCAAACATTGATCCCATGGTTTGCGTAATGCAAAGATTCGCCATTTGGGTTCAGAAGTTGGTTACGCATGATGAGGTATGAACCTCTTTGCAATGCCCGAAATCGGTACCTTACTAGCTATGTCTTATCTCGATTTTGATTATTTCGATCTTATCTTGTCATTATTTTGATATAACCCTCTTTTAATGCATGAATCTCATAGAAATACAAATCCAAGTTTTGATGAAAAAGATATAATCTCATATACGCCCTGAAGAAATGGGGAATATAGAGATTTTCGATAAAAATGACCTCTAGATGTTACTTTGAAAGTGGAATGTTCCACTTTGGGCACTGGAGAGATACCCACGCGGCACATTACCTTTAGTTTTATTTGAAATGATTGGAAAACACAAATGCAAATAATCATCACAAAGAAATCATGTTAGTAAGACAATAAATGAAGTAACATAACATGGATCGTTCAATCCAATGATAAAGGAAAGGAATAGACTATTGGAATTTATCTCGCAATTGGTATCGATTATTTGGGAATAACCAAATCGATAATTTTCGAGATGCATCTGGGTTCCTTGATTAAACAAGATTTGTTTGACATGTTCATAGAAGTCTAAGAATGAGAAAAAAAATTAATTGTAGTTGAAAATAGGGTTCGAGTATCCCTTCAGAAAGGTAGGGTTGGAGTATCCCTATGGATGACAAATCATTTTGACAAAAGAAGGTTTTTTTTTTTAATCTTGACAATTTTAAAAAGCGGGGTTGGAGTATCCTCTCAGAAGGTCGGGTTTGGAGTATCCTCGTGGATGACAAATCATTTTGACAAAAGAAGGTTTTTCTAGATCTTGACAAATTTGAAGAGCAGGGTTGGAGTGTCCCTTCGGAGGGTGGGGGTTGGAGTATCCTCGAAAATGACACGTCCGACACTCTTTAAAGAAGTTGAGTTGGAAAAATTAAGTTGATAAAATCTTGTGATTTAGAAGATGGGT
>JBBYHL010161349.1:17771-30185 GCA_038381835.1 Adansonia madagascariensis | reverse complement strand
CATTTGATGCCACATCTTTGCATTTACCTTTGATATGATCCCTAGGCCTTCTTGACCTCCTCAAAATACTTTTTCGCTGAGCGACATTGCCTCCTCTCATGTCCATGCTCCAAATTGCTACAAATTAGCCTAGACAAAATAAGGTGTCTACAAAGATAACATGTACATTATCCTCGATATTGGAAAATACATGGCTATAATTATTTTAAAGTTTTGATTGAGTAGTTTCTTTCCCAAGGTTATAATAAAAAAGTGATCTCATTCTGTAAATCCTGGAATTTTGATGAGTTATGATATTTCTTATGGTTCAATAAAGGTTTATAAATATGCCTTGACCGGATACTTATCTATCTATAAAAAGTTATATCGTTGAATTGATAGACATTAATTTGATACTTGGTGACTTTATAGGAAAAATTGAATAATCCCTAAATCCTTAAAATAAAGATTGAAAGAAGGATTTCATGGGAAAACATGATAACCTATTAATGATTTAAACCTTCAACTCCAAATATGAAAAGAAGCCTTCAAATTTAAGTTTAACCACAGGCTCTGTTTGCCAAAAGAAAAGAAATATCCATAACATTTTTTGAAGATGCCTTTTACTCGAGATTGGAAATTGAACATGATATTAGAGAAAAGTAACAATCATTCATTATGATGGCTACCTTAAAATCGAAAGGTAAGTCATTTATTTTTTGAATTGATCAAGTATCAAACATTATCCATCCCTTTTATTTGTTGACTTATCGATTTTATCCTAGTTAACCCCTTTTATTTGTTAAATTATCAGTTTCATCTTGGTCAACCACTTTTATTTGTTAACTAATCAATTTCATCTCGGTCAACCCTTTTATTTATTGGCTTATCGATTTTGTCTCAGTCAACTCTTTTATTTGTTGGCTTATAGGTTTTGTCCCGGTCAACTTTTTCATTCATTGGCTTATCTATTTTGTCACAGTCAACCTTTTTTATTTGTTAACTTATTAGTTTTGTTCCAGTCAACCTTTTTTATTTATTGACTAGTTGGTTTCATCCCAGTCAACCCTATTTATTTATTGACTTATCGGTTTCATCCCAGTCAACCCTTTTTATTTGTTGACTTGTTGGTTTTATCCTGATCAATATTTTTATTTATTGGCTTTTCGATTTCGTACCAATCAACCTCTTTTTATTTGTTGACTTGCCTTTTTGTCTCGATCAACTTCTTTATTTATTAACTTGTTAGTTTCATCCTAGTCAACTTTTTTATTCATTACTTGTCAGTTTTGTCCTAGTAAACCCCTTTTATTTATTAACCTACTTTTTCATCCCAGTCAACCATTACCTGCTTTGACTTGTCAATTTCATCGCCGTCAGCCCTTTTCATTTATTGACTAGTCAGTTTCATCCTGCTCAACCCCTTCGATTTGTTAACTTGTTGGTTTCATCCCGATCAACACTTTTTATTTGTTGACAAGTCAATTTTGTCCTAGTCAACCACTTCTCTTTGTTAACTTATCGATTTCATCTTGGTCAATTATTTTATTTGTTAGCTTATAGGTTTCGTCCTGGTCTACCCTTTCATTTGTTGACATGTCAGTTTTATCCCGATTGACCTTTTTCATTTGTTAACTTATCAATTTCCCTTACCTATGTTGACTTATCAAATTTGTCCTGATCAACCCCTTTTATTTGTTACTTGTTTGTTTTATCCCGGTTAACGACTTTTATTTATTTATTTCTAGGTTTCATCTCGGTGAACCCTTTCATTTGTTGACTTGTACGTTTCATCATGTTCAACCTTCTTATTCATTAACTTGTTGGTTTTATCCCAATTAACCCTCTTCATTCGTGGAATCTTATGGCCCCAGTCAATTTTTCTTGTTATTGACTTTCATTGTTTTATCCTAGTCAACCCCTTTTGACTTAGGCTTCACCCTAGTCATCATTTTAATATAAGGTTTTGCCTTTAGTTAATTAGTTTTTATGTTCATTTTTAGTTTAATTTATTTTTTAAAGCTTAATGACCCAAACAAAATTATGTCTATTTGGTCTTTGCCCTATTCTTTATTCTCAGCAACAGTCAAAGAGAGGTAGTGTAGACACCTAATTTTGTCTGAGTCCTTTTTTTGACAATTCTAAATATTTAAGATTGAGAACTTAATGGCCACCCTTATTAGGAATGATTTTTTCATATGAGCAAGACATTTTTAAGACCTTTTTAGTCATGTTTAAATGGCCTTACAATCAAGCGACAGAAAAAGTCATATTTTAATCTCTAATTTTGGATATACAAGACGAATATTTAAGAGAAAAATTATTTTTTAATAGTTTCTTTTCAAATTTTGAAAATCTATCTCTGCAGATGATATCATGATTAAATTTCTTATTTTCAGGAATTTTTTAAGAGTTTTCATAAAATTTAAAAAATTGGACATCATATATTTTTACAGATAACTATGTGGTATTTATGCCGATACTAACTCCGAATAATCAAAAATATTCAAAGAAAAATTTATATTGACATTTTATACCGTACAGTGTCAAGTACCATGAGTATCATACTCATGAAATCTTTTTAGAAAAAATTATTTCAAATATTGGATTCTTTTCTTTGCCATTTTGTAAATTAATATTTTGAATAATACATTTTATTTAGTTCATTTTATATAAGTTTCAGTGTATTTTTTAAAAATTTTCTCGGTTCTAGAATATGAAACTCATTTATTTATAAAATTTTTGATGAAATTTTCTCGAGTTTTAAACTTCAAAATTCTTTTAATATTTCCATTTAACTACCATCAAATCAATTTTTTAAAATTTATTTTATTTTATGAGTTTTTTTTTGTTTTGAAATTTTCCCTACTTCCAAGATATAAAATTTTCTACTCTATAAATTTTTTTGGGGTGATTTTTTGAGTTTATATCTTCTAAAATTTTTAAATATCTTCATTAAATTCATATTAAATCAGTTTTTAAAAATTTAATTTATTTTATGAGTTTTTAAGAATTTTTTTATTTTCAAGATAAGGAGTTTTCTACTTCATAAATTTTTTTAGGGGATTTTTTGAAAATTTTAATTTATAAAATTCTTCAAATTTTATTATGTATTCCATATTAAATTAGTTTTGAAAATTTTATTTTATTTTATCAACTTTGCATTTTCTTTCATATTTTTCTCATTTCCAAAACAAAGAATTATCTACTTCGTAAATTTTTTTCGAGAGGATTTTTCTTAGTTTATAATTTTAAAAATTCTTCAAATATTATTGTTTAAATCATATTAAATCAGTTTTGAAAAATTAATTTTGTTTTATGTGTTTTGTATTTTCTTTCAAATTTTTTTCGTTTTCAAAATACAGATTTTTTTACTTCATAAATTTTTTTGGAAGGATTTTCTCAGAGTTTGTAATTTTTAAAATTCTTCAAATATTCTTATTTAATTCAGATTAAATTAGTTTTGAATATTTTATTTTATTTTATGAGTTTTATATTTTTTCATAATTCTTCCCTTTCCAAGATATGGAGTTTTCTACTCCGTAAATATTTTAGGGGGATTTTTTTAAGTTAATAATTTTTAAAATTTATCAAATATTTTTATTAAATTCATATTAAATCAGTTTGAAAATATAATTAATTTGATGAGTTTTGCATTTGTGTATATATATATATCAATTTTTATCCAAAAAGATTTTTCTCGTATAATTTTACGATTTTTGGAGTTCTAATCAGGTTTTTCATTATTTCATTTCCAAAATCTTTTGATGATTATTAATTATTAATTTTATTTTAATTATTGGTTATTTTCTACTACTTTCATAGAAACCAGTCTAATTGATTTCCAATTTTCCCTAACTAATTTGGTTGGTTTCTAATTATTCATTAGTGATATTATCAAGATAATCATGAGAAAATATTACGATACGGCCATTAGTTCACATCCATTAAATGCAAATTACAATTACTCATGCAAAAAATGAATGGAAAATAAAAAAAAAAAACAACTTTTTTCCTTTGCACTTTTCATGGCCATTCGGCCAGGTCATTTTTTCAGCTAATTTTTGTTGAGTCCCCCTGATATAAATAAGGGGAGAAAGTTGTAAGAGAAAGGACTTTCCAAGATATGGAATTTTTTACTCTGTAAATATTTTAGGGGGATTTTTTTAAGTTTATAATTTTTAAAATTTATCAAATATTTTTATTAAATTTATATTAAATCAGTTTGAAAATATAATTAATTTGATGAGTTTTGCATTTGTGTATATATATATATATCAATTTTTATCCAAAAGGATTTTTTTTGTATAATTTTATGATTTTTGGAGTTCTAATCAGGTTTTTCATTATTTCATTTCCAAAATCTTTTGATGATTATTAATTATTAATTTTATTTTAATTATTGGTTATTTTCTACTACTTTCATAGAAACCAGTCTAATTGATTTCCAATTTTCCCTAACTAATTTGGTTGGTTTCTAATTATTCATTAGTGATATTATCAAGATAATCATGAGAAAATATTACGATACGGCCATTAGTTCACATCCATTAAATGCAAATTACAATTACCCATGCAAAAAATGAATTGAAAATTAAAAAAAAACAACTTTTTTCTTTTGCACTTTTCATGGCCATTTGGCTAGGTCATTTTTTCAGCTAATTTTTGTTAAGTCCCCCTGATATAAATAAGGGGAGAAAGTTGTAAGAGAAAGGATTTTGGCTTTCATGAAGAAAAACACTAAAAAAAGTTTCAAAATTTTTTTAATTTTGAAAGCTTTTAAAGTATATTTTCCTCTTAAATCTTTAGTTTTTGTTCATCTTATTTACTTTCATTCCTTTTTAAGAGCCAAAATAATTCTTTACCTCATGGATTTTAATCCATGTTGAAAGGCTAAGCTTTTCTCTTTGATTTCTTTATCATTGTTTGATTTTTCTTAACAAACACTTAATTTTTCTCATGAAATTTGTTGTTGTTGATATGATGTTGATTTTTGTATTATGTTTGTAATGTATATGATCATATGTATGTTGTTTTGCTTAGTGTTTTCTTGTTGATATGTTAGAATGACATATTTATATGTTCATTTTTTTATGATTTATTATATGATTATGTTGATTTATGCATTGATAAAGCTTAGATATGTGATTTTTTAGTAAAAAATTTTTGTTTGGTAATTTATATGGAGTTTGTCAAAATTCATATATATGTACGTGATGATTTTATTTTCATTTTATGGCTATTTTATAAATATAAGAAGTTTAAGGACTAATTTATGAAAAAAAATAAAAAAATGTAAAAAAATATTTTCTAGTTATTCCATGTTTGGTCGAATTTGATAGGTTCTTGTTGATAATGTTTTGTGCATATTTTGTTTGTAATAATTTCGTGTTTTTCTTGGTTTTAGGTTATTTTATAACATTTAGTAAACATAAGGACTAATTTGCAAAAGTGTGTAAATTTGGTCTTGATAAAAATCGACCTTTTTGTATCAATTTCTTCAAGAAAAGTTTTTACCAGTGCAACCCCATTTGTCCTTCTAAATTTATTTCTTTATTTCATCCAAAGAGGTCCCTAATGGTGATCATCAATCACAAAAAAGTATTAATATTGTGATGATGATAGCATGTCCATTATCCTTGATATTAAAAAATTCATGGCTAAAATTATTTTAAAATTTTGATCGAATACTTTATTTCCTAGGTTATAACAAAAAAGTGATCTCGTTCTATAGATCCCAGAATTTTAATGAGTCATGATATTTCTCATGATTTCAATAGAAGTTTGTAAATATGCTTTGAGCATTTACTTATCCAATTATATAAAGTTGTGTCGTTGAATTGATAGACATTAATCTGATACTTGGTGACCTTAGAGGAAAAATTGAATAATTCCTAAATCCGTAAAATAAAAATTAGAAGAAAGATTACGTGGGATAAACACATGATAACATGTTAATGATTTAAACCTTCAACTTCAAATATGAGTAGAAGCTTTCAACTTCAAGTTCAGCCACAGGCTCCTTTTGCCAAAAGAAAAAAAATATCCATAACATTTTTTTAAGATGCCTTTGACTCCATATTAGAAGTTGAACATGATATTGGAGAAAAGTAACAATTATTCACTATGCCCACTATCTTAAAATTGAAAGATAAGTCATTCATCTTTCCAAATTCATCAAGTATCAAACATTAGCCACCCTTTCTATTTGTTGACTTATCAATTTCATCCCCGTCAACCCCTTTTATTTGTTGACTTGTTGGTGTCATCTTGGTCAACCCTTTTTATTTATTGACGTATCAATTTTGTCTCAATATTTGTTGACTTATCAATTTTGTCTCGATCAACCTTTTTATTTGTTAGCTTGTAGGTTTCGTCTTGGTCAACCTTTTCTTTCGTTGACTTATTGATTTATCCTGGCCAACCTTTTTAATTTATTAACTTATTGATTTCATCCTAGTCAACCCTTACCTACGTTGACTTATTGGTTTCATCCTGATCAATCCTTTTCATGTATTGACTTATTGGTTTTGTCCCAATCAACCTTTCTAATTTGTTGACTTATCAGTTTCATCTTGGTCAACCCCTTTTATTTGTTGACTTATCAGTTTTGTCTAATCAATCTTTTCTATTTGTTCACTTGTCGGTCTTGTCTCGATTAATCCCTTTATTTGTTGGCTTTTCAATTTCATCCTAGTCAACCTCTTTTATTTGTTGACTTGTCTGTTTTGTCCTAGTCAACACTTTTATTTATTAACTTGTCACTTTCGTCCCAGTTAATCTTTTTATTTGTTGGCTTATAAGTTTTGTCTCGGTTAACCTTTTCATTCGTTGACTTGTTAGTTTTGTCCTGATCAATCCTTTTTATTTATTGACTTATCGGTTTCATCCTAGTCAACCTTGACCTATGTTGACCTATTGATTTCATCCCTGTCAACCCTTTTCATTTGTTAACTTGTCAGTTTTATCCCGGTCAATCATTTTATTTGTTGGCTTGTAGGTTTTGTCCCAGTTAACTCTCTCATTTATTGGCTTGTCAGTTTTATCCCAGTCAACCCCTTTCATTTGTTGGCTTATCAATTTCCCTTACCTATGTTGACTTATCGATTTTGTACTAGTCAACCCATTTTATTTGTTGACTTACTATTTCATCATGGTCAACCATTTTTATTTGTTGAATTTTAGGTTTAGTCTCGGTGAACCCTTTCATTATTGACTTATACATTTCATCCCAGTCAACCTTTTCATTTGTTGACTTGTTGGTTTTGAGTTTTGAAAACTTTTATGGATGCTTCAAATATCACCATCAAAGCTTTGAAAATATTTTCTAAAAGAAAACCTTTGAATGCTTCAAATATCACCATCAAAACTTTTTCTAATACTTCGAATATCACCACCGAAGACTTTGAAAGTATTTTTTAAATGAAAACTTTTGAATGCTTTAAATATCTCCATCAAAGCTTTGTTCGAATGCTTCAAATATCACCATTAAAGCTCTGTAAGCATTTTTCTAAATGAAAATTTCTGAATGCTTTGAATATCACCATCGAAGCTTTTTATGAACCTATTCCTCCTTTACATCTTTGGCATAGAAGCATCCCGATGATCATAAAGGATTTGGTTCTAACAAAAATGAACTTATTCCTCCATCTTTGGCATAAAAGCATCTCGGTAATCATGAAGGATTCGGTTCTATCACAAATGAACTATTCTCTTATACACCTTTGGCATAGAAGCATCCCGGTCATCACAACAGATTTGGTTCTTAACACAATGAACTTATTCCTCTTATAAACTTTTGGCATATAAGCATCCTAGTGATCACGAAGGATTTGATTCTAACACAGATGAACCTATTCTTCCTGTACACCTTTCGCATAGAAGCATCTAGATGATCACAAAGGATTTTGGTTCGAACACAAATGAACATATTCCTCCTATACACCTTTGGCATAAAAGCATATCAGTGATCATAAAGGATTTGATTCTAACATAAATGAAACTATTCCTCTTTTACACCTTTGGCATAGAAGCATCTCGATGATCATAAAGGATTCGGCTTAAACTTTTATGGATGCTTCAAATATCACCATCGAAGCTTTTTCTTTGAATATCACCATTTAAAGACTTTAGAAGCATTTTCTAAATGCAAACTTCTGAATGCTTCGAATATCACCATCGAAACTTTGTCTTAATCTTTGAATATCACAATTGAAGTTTTTTCAAAGCCTTTTTCACTTACCTTACCAGAGGATCATGTGAAAAGGTACTAGATTTCTTTAAAAAATCATTCAATCTTTCTTATAAAATCATCAAATTCAAATTAGTATTCCTTGATTCAATGATATAATTTATGCAATTGGATAAATATCTACTTAAGGCATCTTCATAAACTTCTATAGAAGTGATAAAAAGTATCATAATTCATCAAAATTTCAGGATTTATGGAATAAGATCACCTTCTTATTTTGACCTAGGGAAAAAAGTTTACTTGATCAAAATCTATGAAAATTCTAAAATAATTTCAACCACGAATTTTCTAATATCAAGGATAATGGATATGCTATCTTTACCATGATGTTAAAACTCTTTCTTTTGATTAATGATCACCATTTGGGACTTTTTTGAATGAAATGAAGAAATGTATTAAAGGCATAAAGAGGGTGGCACTGTTAAAATTTGCATTGAATGAATTGATATGATGAGGTTAAGGTTTATTAAGACCAAATTCAGATGGTTGTTCATTTCATAGGAATTCCTTGAAAGGTAAACAATCAAGTTATAACGTCCTTTTAATCTTCAAATACAATAGCTAGACAAGCATTAATCTAATGCTAGTAAATACTAAGTCTTGAAGGATTGATCTTAAATGTTTTTAGTAAGCATCAATTTCCAAGTTTGGGTACAAAAGTTCTAAAAGTTTATTTTCAATGGAATCAATATTTGGGCATTTGACCTAACCTTCTGTTGATATCATGAAATTTTCATAGGTTTGGATCATTTTTGAATTAGCTTAAAAAGTTCTCTGCCATTGGTGGCTATCTTTGTTGATTTAGAAGTAGTTCCAAGGCCTTTAAGCTTGCCCCATCATATTCTTGAGGACTCAAAAATCATTCAAATAGATGAATTTACAAGGAGCTTTCTAGAAATGGCCCAACAGCTCAAATAGCCATGTTTGATCGAAATAGACTTTGCTAGGTATGTAACGTAAACCATGGTTCTTGGTTTAAAAAGAAAAAGATAAATAAGCCCAAATTGAATGTTCAAGGGTAATTAAATCAAGGATACCTTTACTTTAATAGAACTTGACCCAACATGTCTTCCAAGGCAAAATATATCAAAATTTTTTCATTTACTTTTGCCTGCTTCATTCTTCATTTTGGAGGGACTTGAAATTTAAACTTTCTTGATTATTTTTAGTTTGAAAAACTTGAAATTTGAACTTTCTTTATTTGTTTACTTTGAATATGTAAACTCGAAACTAAAATTTTCTTGGGTCTTGAAAATTTGCCTTATGACATTTGACCTGGTCTTCTTGTAACTTTAAAATAGAATTTGCTTCTTCTAATTTAGAAGCTTCATTTCATTTGCCCCTAGTATGGAGGTTGATTTTTGATTAAGGTTTAAAGAAAAAAATAAACTATTAAGCATAAAAGGGACTGCAAAAGGATAATTTTCTATATTTGTGAAAAGATAGAGAAAGAAGGCCATTTTTCATCTCAAACACAGCCATTTGAGCCTGCAAGCATTTTGCTAGGAAAAAGAGTTATTTTCTTTCTGAAATCATTTTGAGCACTTTAATAATATGATGTTGCAATTAATTTTTAAAGGCTTAAGGAATGCCCCTCAATATTGTTGGCTTCATAGCCACTAATGACTGGTTCATCCTTTAAAAAAAATTAAATTGGCATGGAAACATTTTGGATTTCATATTTCATGTATGAAGCATTAAATTCAACAGGTGTTGTTCAAAGAAAAAGAAAATTTTGGCTTATGTTTCCTTTCATTCTTCCTTAATCAAGGATTTGAAAGAGTGCCATGGAAATTATGGCAAAAGGTTATCGAAATAAGGAAGATTTCAGAATTATTATCATTACTTTAACACATGTCAAACTATCGATATCTAAATTATTTAAGAGCATAACCTTTTTGTAAGACATTCAAGGAATCCATAGAAAAGAACATTTAGATGTTAAAGGTCTCCTGTGGTGAAAGGTCTATAGTTGAATGTTTAGAATAATCATATATGTGAAAGTGAAGGACCTTTTTGAGAGAGTTCAACCTAATGGTGATCACCTAACAAAGGAAAATTTTTTTTCAAAATGTTCTCATTATCCTTGATATTGGAAATCATTATTAACAAAATTCATGGTTGATGACAGTATGCATACTATTTACAAACCAAAATTCATTCCACAATTCACAATTTCCAAAAAAAAATGTACATAAGAAATTACCTCTAATTGGCATACTGCCATAAGGTCGATGACCCTGAGACCAATTATCCTTAATAAGCCTCTACCAACTTCAAATTTTGCTAGATTGTAATCTATAAGGGTCGAGTTATATATCATCTAGTGGAACATCAAGAGACATAACAATCTAAGTGCTCAAGCTCAAAAATTCCACCAGATGTGGTTATTTCCTATCATCTCAATCATACTATTAGAACTACCACTTTATGACTCTTTACAAAATTCTTTAGCAACAAGGATGAATGCAAAAGCTCATGACATGGCAAGTAATCATCCAAGCAATTCAAATTAGAATTCACAACAGCTTATGATTTCCATTTTGGGTAAGGAGGTTTTTAAGTTTTGTTGGAATGGTGAAGATTATCTAATTCTCAGCGAGTAATGGAAAGAGCTCATTGCAGAAAATTGGAGAGGCATGGTACACTTTTATCTTCTTTCTTTTCTTTTTTTGAGAATCACCTGGATTGTTTCTTCAGTTTCTTAGCTTCGTAGAACTTTGGATCAAAAAGGCATGAAGGGCTATAAAGTATAGGGACAAACCTATTGAGGCTGCTGAGTAATGAAAGGCTAGGGCGAAGGCACTGTCCAAATGAATTTCCTCATTTTCTAGACTCATTATGATTTTAACTTTCATTGACAATATTTTGTTGGCATTTAATAATGGGATGACTCTCTTGTCTTGCATTATACTATCTATTGCCCCTTTAGTCAACATAAATATGTATTATGGGATTAGCTTTCCAAAGATTGAGTACTCCGAGGTAATTGCCTTTCAACTTGTACTTCTTGGATTCCCGGTAAAAGTGTGAAAAATACTTTGTAGGTGCAAACAGACTTGCTTCTTTCAAGTAATCTTTTTGAACTTACAATTTTGTGCTTGTATTTCTTCTCGTTGTTTGATATCATTCGTTTAGCAATTTGTTATTTCACCTTAAAAATCGAAAAAGAACTTAAATAGTATACGTGAATACACATATATCTTGTCAACATTTATCTTTGTTATCATCTATGTATGTATGTCAATAAATGAAAAAAGTTAATGTATGAATTAATGAATAGATAAATGAATAAATAAAGGAATGAATGAAGGAATGAATAAATAGAGTAGTATCTGATGAGATAAATTGAATGTCAAGCAATGAGCTAAATATCAACCATGGAGTCTATTACAAAGGTAAGAATCTATGGAATTTGAGTCATAATTCTACACTACTATTTCATCAACCAAAACCCACTAATTTATTTATTCATAGTTGGTTTACATTTACAAGATTCATAAGAACAAGAAACAAAAAGATCACTCCTACAAGCACTTCATTTTTCTAACTATGTTGGTGCTTTTAGGGAATCTTTGCAAGTCCTAGACATTTTCTGAACCCTATATTTACAAAACCTTCCATGATCACTTCATTTGCATGCCCTATATCTACCAAGCCATAAATTTACAAAGCCTATATTTACAAGTCCCATCGCCAAAAGGTTGTCTGGATGATCAATTTATTGCCCTAGATGTTTTAATGCTTCCAATAACAAGATAAGAGCTCAGCAGGAACATTCATTCTTGGTTTAAATCAGATTACACTGTCATCGAATAGCTTTTAAACTATCCTTTTGAAGGTATAACTTGCTTCTATTGAATGCCCTTATATTCTCACATGGTATTCACAATGTTCATTAATGTTGTACCATTCTTGATAAAGAGGTTAGTATGGAAGAACATTTTGTACTTAGGAGCAACAAGCTCATGTTAAAGCAAAAGAAAGTACAGTTACTTATAGGTTAGCGGAATCGGATCAAATTTATGATTTTTTCATGATTTTTCCTTTGTATGATCATTAAAAGATGGCTACTTAGCATTGAGAAGACTTGTAGGGTTGGAAGACAGACTAATTCGTATGGGTACAAAGTGGCTTTATTTCTATCATGTGCATAGACCAGGGATTGGATCCTTATTTAATGG